>JAPXFY010001715.1:0-2500 GCA_030674185.1 Monoplex corrugatus | reverse complement strand
TCATTTTCCTTTTCTGTGACGTGAAACAGCATTAAACTGCATATGCCACTGCCCTAAAAAACAATAAAATAAAGTCATGTCCTTGTTCTTCCCTCTTTACACTAAAAAAATGCTAGTACAAAGTTAAGAGACTAGTTGTGTTCCTGTTTTTCTCTGTCTGCCTACCTGCTTGTCTGTCTACCTGCTTGTCTGTCTGTTTGTCTCTGTGTCTGTCTGTTCTTTTTTTCTGTCACACTCTCCATCCCCCCCCCCCCCTCCGTGTGTCCCTCCACTCTCTCTCGCTGTCTGTATGTGTGTGTGTCTTTGTCTCCCTTTCGGAAATGCTGTAACCGATACAAAAAAAGTCATTTCTCACCAATCAATTCTGTTACAGGGAAACAAGCAAACAGTTATGTTTCTCTCTCTGTCTCTGTCTCTGTCTGTCTGTCTGTCTGTCTGTCTGTCTGTTGTCTGTCTCTCTCTGTCTTTCTGTATATGAATGTCTGTCTGTCTGTCTGTCCCGTCTGTCTGTCTATCTCTCTTTATGTCTGTCGGTCTATCTTTCTCTATGTCTGTCTCTTTCTTTCTCTTTCTCTCTGTCTCTGTCTGTCTCCGTCTCTCTCTCTCTCTGTGTCTGTCTCTCTCTCTTTTACTCTCTGTCTGTCTGTCTGTCTGTCTGTCGTCTGTCTGTCTCTCTGTCTTCGCTCTCTCTTTCTCTCTCTCTCTTTAATCTCTCTCTCTCTTTGTCTTTCTCTCTCTCTCTCTCTCTCTCTCTCTATATATATATATATATTCTTTCTTTCTCTCTCTGTCTCTCTGTCTCTATCTCTATCTCTCTCTCTCTATCTCTCTCTATCTCTATCTCTCTCTATCTCTCTCTCTCTTTCTTTCTCTCTGTCTCTCTCTTTCTTTCTTTCTCTCTCTCTCTCTTTCTCTCTCTATCCCTCTCTCTTTCTTTCTCTCTCTCTCTCTCACTCTCTTTATTTCTCTCTCTATCTCTCTCTCGTTGCGTTAACATTGTAAGAATATAAGAGTTCGACTTTTATTCGCTTCCCTTCCTTTCCCACAAAATGCACCAGTCTAAGGAGTCTGACAGGCAGACGTACTCTGTCACGATGACAGTACACAACACACCGTGACTTCACTTGCAGATTAAACCGTGAGAATGTGCTTTTATCTGTTCCCAGGTATATTTTTCGTCAGTCATGAGACTTTAACCCTTTGACTCCCACACCCTATCCACCAACTGCAAAAACGTAACCCTTTGACTTCCACACCTATCCACAAACTGCAAAACCTTAACCCGTTGACTCCAAACCCTTTTCACCAACTGCAAAACCTTACCCCTTTGACTCCCACACCCTATCCACCAACTGCAAAAACTTAACCCTTTGGCTTCAACACCCTGTCCACCAAATGTAAAAACATAACCCTTTGACTCCCCCACCATATCCACCAACTGCGAAACCTTAACCCTTTGACTCCTACACCCTATCCACCAACTGCAAAACCTTAACCCTTTGACTCCCACACTCTCTCCACTAACTGCGAAACCTTAACCCTTTGATTCCCACATCATATCCACCAACTGCAAAAACTTAACCCTTTGGCTTCCACACCCTATCCACCAAATGTAAAATCATAACCCTTTGACTCCCACACCCTGTCCACAACTATAAAACATTAACCCTTTGACTCCCACAGCCTATCCACCAACTGTAAAACATTAACCCTTTGACTTCAACACCCCATCAACCAACTGCAAAACCTTAACCCTTTGACTCCCACACCCCTATCCACCAACTGCAAAACCTTAACCCTTTCACTCCCACACTCTATCCACCAACTGCAAAACTTTAACCCTTTGACTCACTCACCTTATCACCAGCTTCCTGCAGGATGCCTGTGGGTAGGGTGAGGGAATCAAAGGGTTAAGTTTTTGCTTTGCTGCCATTGTTGGCAATGCAGGATGCCGGTGGACAGGGTGCGGGAGATGAATGATGATAAAACTGAGCTTATAGTTACTGGTACTAAGTCAAAGGTCAATCAGGTTACTCATGCCCCCATGTCTATCTCTGGTTGTGATGTATCTTTCTCACAAACTGTTAAAAACCTTGGCCTCTATCTGGATGAAACACTGTCTATGGAAGCCCATGTCAAACAGTTGTGCCGTACTCTGTACTATCAGCTACGCAGAATTGGTAAGATTCGCTCCTTCCTTTCCACTGATGCTACCAACAAGCTTGCTGTCTCTTTCATACTATCTAGACTGGACTATTGTAACTCTCTATTCGCAGGTCTCCATGACAATCAACTATCTAAACTTCAGCGCATACAGAACCACGCGGCTCGCCTTGTTCTCCGCAAGCCCAGGCGTGAGAGTGCAAAATCTCTGCTTAGAACACTTCATTGGCTCCCGGTAAAGGCTAGGATTCAATATAAAGTTGCCTGTCTCTGCTTTCAGTGTATCTATCACGAGAACATGCCATCCTATCTTGCCAACCTCCTGCAGGGTTACAAA
>JAPXFY010001714.1:17500-33214 GCA_030674185.1 Monoplex corrugatus | reverse complement strand
TGGTTGGCCACCGTACACCACACGCACTACGTAGTACGTATGTATATATGTAGTAGTGCGAAGGGAAGGACGCCGACGAGTGCGCTCGTTAGGGCGTGACGCCACGCGCACATCTCTTTCAACCAGTCGCTAACGCCGGGAAGGTCGTAAATAATCACTAGCTGCCACACTAGCAAGTGATTTTCCTTCAACGAATTGTTTCTTTTCAGAAAAAAATAAACACTACTCCCACCCAACTTGGCTAAAGGGAAAGAGGCGGTGACACGCTTCATTGATGCAACACAACGAGTCAAGTGATACTGCCCCAGGAGACCACTTCTTTCAATGACCTCTTAAGAAGCCAGTGGTGTCCGGGTCACGGCCGAGTGATTGGGAAGAGTAACACTAACCATCGACCACGGTGCAGGTGGACAAAAGAAGACTCCAACCTCTACCCGCCCTGTCTTCTTACAGGCTGTAGGCGAGGCCAGGCGTCAACGGTAGGCAAATAAACCAGGGCCAACCTCATCACCGGCGGCGGATGCCCGGCCGCTCTTGTCACCGTGTCAAGCAGCCACGCCTGACCACCATGTGTATACAGAGTTTCTCAGCTGTAGCCGTCACTCGCCAGTTCTCACACACAACAATGGGCAAGCGTGCTTGGCTGCAGGTAGGCTACGACTGACGGCACGTAATAGGGAAAGCATGTCATCGCGAAGTCGTAGATATCTCCCGCTCTCGCCACCTCTCTCTCTCTTTCTGTCTGTATATGTCTTTGTGTGTGTGTGTCTTTGTGTGTGTGCACTTGGACACGCTGCCAAATATACCACTTACTGGCACTGAACATGTAACAGGCTACACAAGTCACTGAAAACGGCCACGCAAGCAGGCACACCCACGCGCACTCCTATCTACCCTCATGCTGCACTTCAACACTCAACCAACCATTATCAACAAGCACAGCCACACAACAACAACAACAAACAACAACAATCACCCACAGCCTGCCTGCTCCATGTGTCTGGGCTGCTGCATTGCAACCAACAACACACAAAAACACACTACAACACAACACGCCAGCCCAGGTCGTCGAACAACACACACACACCCAATATATATATAATGGAAAGTAATAAAACATATATAGAATGGACAGAAATCTCTTCTCTCACTCTCTCTCTCTCTACACACACACATACACACACACACACACACACACACACACACACCACATACACACACACACACACACACACACACATACACACATAGATATGTAATGAAATTACTGCATAACTATGTATTGTTTCTCTTTCACTCAAATATCTTCAACGGCAACATTTTCAAGACAGATTTCCTAAACCACCACTGATCCATCACCTTCCAAACTGACAAAACCCTCAAACATCTGCTGCTGCTTGTCAAATCCCTTTTTGTAGTTTTTAAAAAAATTTTTTAGTTGTAATATTTCTTTTCAGTTGTGCTCTGTCACTTTCAGTTACCTTTCAACTGCATCATTTCTATATTGCCTATCCTGAGTACCTCTCAGTCGCCCTGTTCCCTCAATGTTCAATGCTCTGTCAGTTTAGTGTCCACTTCTCTTTCACTTGACATGACGGCCTGGCCTGCTGGAAACGTCGACGTCTGTACTCCAAAGGATCATGTAGAAACAAGGTATTTTTTCATGTTTGCTTTTACCCTGTATCTTTTACCTCTATGTATCAGAGCTCTCCCTGTCTGTATCTTTTTGTGTGTGTGCGCGCGCGCGCGCGCGCGCGTGTGTGTGTATGTGCAATCGATGACAGTCGCATTAATTGCCACTCATTGTCTTGTGCACACTGCTCGCTCGCTCGCTCCCTCCCTACCTTCCTCACCTGCAGATCCCATCCATGGCTTTCTTGTGCTCTCACCATCACTCCGGTCTCGGCGCTGGCATCAGCAACAACCACCCTCCTGCGCAGTCAGCACCTCGGCCGGCGAAGGCATTGGCGGGTAAGTAGCCTGACTCCCTTACAAAGACAGTGCCTGGCAATGGTCTTGCTGAGTACCCTGCCTTCGCGTCTGCCTGTCTCCATTGCCGTAGGCTTCTTTTCTGTTCTCTACTGTACCTGTTGTTGTTGTTGTTTTTTATTTAGTCCCTCCTTTCTGTCTTTATTTGGGGTTGGGGAAGGAGGGGGCGTTGGGGAGGGGGTTGGGGTTGTTTGTACCAATGGTGATGCAGTCCTGTACAAGCGCAGCGTGGCAGCAGGGCACATGTCTGTGCTGCTGGCTGCCAGCGCTGCCACACTCGGAAGGATGTAATTGATGACACACCCCGGTAAGATCTTTGGCGTGCCTCTTACCTTCCCCTTCCAGGACCCGCACACCTCCTAGGCTGAATGTCGCACCTTTCAACGGAACGCACGACTGCCAAGTTGGGTGCAGATCCCTTGAGGGGACGTCGAGATACGGCTGGTCCCAAAATGCCGTTTTAACAACCCCGTGGTTTTGGTTGGCCACCGTACACCACACGCACTACGTAGTACGTATGTATGTATGTAGTAGAGCGACGGGAAGGACGCCGACGAGTGCACTTCTTAGGGCGTGACGCCACGCGCTCATCTCATTCATCCATCCGCTTACGTCGGGAAGGTCGTAGATAATCACTTGCCGCCACAGTAGCAATTGATTGTCGTCCAACAAATTGTTTCTTTTCAGAAGAAAATAAACACTACTCCCACCCTCACTTGGCTAACTGGAAAGGGACGGTGACGCACGCTTCATTGACGCAACACGAGTCAAGCGATACTGCCCCAGGAGACCACAACTTTCAATGACCTCTTAAGAAGCCAGTAGTGTCCGGGTCACGGCCGAATGATTGGGAAGAGTAACACTTAACCATCGAGCACGGTGCAGGTGGACAAAAGAACACCCCAACCTCTACCCGCCCCGTCTTCTTATAGGGTGGCGGCAAGGCTAGGAGTCAAGTTAGGCAATTAAACCAAGGCCAACCACGTCACCGGCGGCGGATGACCGGCAGCTCGAGTCACCGTGTCATGCAGCCAGGCCTGACCAGCATGTGTAAACAGTGCTTTTCAGCCGTAGCCGCCCACCCCTGTGGTCAGGTCACACACAACAATGGCAAGCGTGCTTGGCTGCAGGTAGGCTACGACTGACGGCACGTCACAGGGGCATCATGTCACGGGTACGTCGTAGATATCACCCGCTCTCGGCACCTCTGTCTTCGCGTCTGCCTGTCTCCATTGCCGTAGGCTTCCTTTCTGTTCTCTACTGTACCTGTTGTTGTTGTTTTTTATTTAGTCCTTCCTTTCTGTCTTTATTTGGGGTTGGGGAAGGAGGGGGCGTTGGAGAGGGGGCTGGACTTGTTTGTACCAATGATGATGCAGTCTTGTACAAGCGCAGCGTGGCAGCAGGCACATGTCTGTGCTGCTGGTTGTCAGCGCTGCCACACTCGGAAGGATGTAATTGATGACACACCCGGTAAGATCTTTGGCGTGCCTCTTACCTTCCCCTTCCAGGACCCGCAGACCTCCTAGGCTGAATGTCGCACATTTCAACGGAACGCACGACTGCCAAGTTGGGTGCAGATCCCTTGAGGGGACGGCGAGATACGGCTGGCCCCAAAATGCCGTTTTAACAACCCCGTGGTTTTGGTTGGCCACCGTACACCACACGCACTACGTAGTACGTATGTATATATGTAGTAGTGCGAAGGGAAGGACGCTGAAGAGTGCGCTCGTTAGGGCGTGACGCCACGCGCACATCTCTTTCAACCAGCCGCTAACGCCGGGAAGGTCGTAGATAATCACTAGCTGGCATAGTAGCAACTGATTTTCCTCCAACGAATTGTTTCTTTTCAGAAGAAAATAAACACAACTCCCACCCAACTTGGCTAAAGGGAAAGGGGCGGTGACACACGTTTCATTCATGCAACACAACGAGTCAAGTGATACTGCCCCAGGAGACCACTTCTTTCAATGACCTCTTTAGAAGCCAGTAGTGTTCGGGTCACGGCCGAGTGATTGGGAAGAGTAGCACTAACCATCGACAACGGTGCAGGTGGACAAAAGAAGACTCCAACCTCTACCCGCCCCGTCTTCTTACAGGCTGTCGGCGAGGCCAGGCGTCAACGGTAGGCAAATAAACCAGGGCCAACCACATCACCGGCGGCGGATGCCCGGCCGCTCGTTTCACCGTGTCAAGCAGCCACGCCTGACCACCATGTGTAAACAGTGTTTCTCAGCTGTAGCCGCCACTCGCCAGTTTTCACACACAACAATGGGCAAGCGTGCTTGGCTGCAGGTAGGCTACGATTCACGGCACGTCACAGGGAAAGCATGTCATCGCCAGGTCGTAGATATCACCCGCTCTCTCCACCTCTCTCTCTCTCTTTCTGTCTGTATATGTCTTTGTGTGTGTGTGTCTTTGTGTGTATGCACTTGGACACGCTGCCAAATATACCACTTACTGGCACTGAACATGTAACAGGCTACACAAGTCACTGAAAACGGCCACGCAAGCAGGCACACCCACGCGCACTCCTATCTACCCTCATGCTGCACTTCAACACTCAACCAACCATTATCAACAAGCACAGCCACACAACAACAACAACAAACAACAACAATCACCCACAGCCTGCCTGCTCCATGTGTCTCCGCTGCTGCATTGCAACCAACAACACACAAAAACACACTACAACACAACACGCCAGCCCAGGTCGTCGAACAACACACACACACCCAATATATATATAATGGAAAGTAATAAAACATATATAGAATGGACAGAAATCTCTCTCTCTTACTCTCTCTCTCTCTACACACACACACATACACACACACACACACACACACACAGACACACACACACACACACACACACACACACACACACACACACACATACATACATAGATATGTAATGAAATTACTGCATAACTATGTATTGTTTCTCTTTCACTCAAATATCTTCAACGGCAACATTTTCAAGACAGATTTCCCAAACCACCACTGATCCATCACCTTCCAAACGGACAAAACCCTCAAACATCTGCTGCTGCTTGTCACATCCATTTTTGTAGTTTTTTATACATTTTTTTAGTTGTAATATTTCTTTTCAGTTGTGCTCTGTCACTTTTAGTTACCTTTAAACTGCATCATTTCTATATTGCCTATCCTGAGTACCTCTCAGTCGCCCTGTTCCCTCAATGTTCAATGCTCTGTCATTTTAGTGTCCATTTCTCTTTCACTTGACAAGACGGCCTGGCCTGCTGGAAACGTCGTCGTCTGTACTCCAAAGGATCATGTAGAAACAAGGTCTTTTTTCATGTTTGCTTTTACCCTGTATCTTTTACCTCTATGTATCAGAGCTCTCCCTGTCTGTATTTTTTTGTGTGTGCGCGTGCTCGCGCGCGCGCGTGTGTTTGTGTGTGTCTGCAATCGATGGCAGTTACATTAATTGCCACTCATTGCCTTGTGCACACTGCTCGGTCGGTCGCTCCCTCCCTACCTTCCTCACCTGCAGATCCCATCCATGGTTTCTTGTGCTCTCACCATCACCCCCGACTCGGCGCTGGCATCAGCAGCAACCACCCTCCTGCGCAGTCAGCACCTCGGCCGGCGAAGGCATTGGCGGGTAAGTAGCCTGTCTCTGCATCCCTGTGCAAACAGTGCATTACAGTGCTCATTCAACAGTGGCTTGTGCTCTTGTCCCATTTCCTGTTAAGCACCCACCCTACGTCCTTTGCATCAGGCTAACAGTCTGACGTAAGGCGGTCTTCCCCCTCCCATGTGAACAGCATCCAACAGACAAAGCCACCAATGCTGGGTTGGCACTAGTCGAAGCGAAGCGACTCCCTTACAAAGACAGTGCCTGGCAATGGTCTTGCTGAGCACCCTGCCTTCGCGTCTGCCTGTCTGCATTGCCGTAGGCTTCCTTTCTGTTCTCTACTGTACCTGTTGTTGTTGTTGTTTTTTATTTAGTCCTTCCTTTCTGTCTTTATTTGGGGTTGGGGAAGGAGGGGGCGTTGGGGAGGGGGTTGGGCTTGTCTGTACCAATGGTGATGCAGTCCTGCACAAGCGCAGCGTGGCAGCAGGGCATATGTCTGTGCTGCCGGCTCAAAGCGCTGCCACTGTCGGAATGATGAAATTGATGACACACCCCAGTAAGATCATTGGCGTGCCTCTTACCTTCCCCTTCCAGGACCCGCACACCTCCTAGGCTGAATGTCGCACCTTTCAACGGAGCGCACGACTGCCAAGTTGGGTGCAGATCCCTTGAGGGGATGGCGAGATACGGCTGGCCCAAAAATGCCGTTTTAACAACCCCGTGGTTTTGGTTGGCCACCGTACACCACACGCACTACGTAGTACGTATGTATATATGTAGTAGTGCGAAGGGAAGGACGCCGACGAGTGCGCTCGTTAGGGCGTGACGCCACGCGCACATCTCTTTCAACCAGTCGCTAACGCCGGGAAGGTCGTAAAAAATCACTAGCTGGCACAGTAGCAAGTGATTTTCCTTCAACGAATTGTTTCTTTTCAGAAAAAAATAAACACTACTCCCACCCAACTTGGCTAAAGGGAAAGAGGCGGTGACACGTTTCATTGATGCAACACAACGAGTCAAGTGATACTGCCCCAGGAGACCACTTCTTTCAATGACCTCTTAAGAAGCCAGTGGTGTCCGGGTCACGGCCGAGTGATTGGGAAGAGTAACACTAACCATCGACCACGGTGCAGGTGGACAAAAGAAGACTCCAACCTCTACCCGCCCCGTCTTCTTACAGGCTGTCGGCGAGGCCAGGCGTCAACGGTAGGCAAATAAACGAGGGCCAACCCCATCACCGGCGGCGGATGCCCGGCCGCTCTTGTCACCGTGTCAAGCAGCCACGCCTGACCACCATGTGTAAACAGAGTTTCTCAGCTGTAGCCGCCACTCGCCAGTTCTCACACACAACAATGGGCAAGCGTGCTTGGCTGTAGGTAGGCTACGACTGACGGCACGTCACAGGGAAAGCATGTCATCGCCAGGTCGTAGATATCACCCGCTCTCGCCACCTCTCTCTCTCTCTTTCTGTCTGTATATGTCTTTGTGTGTGTGTGTCTTTGTGTGTGTGCACTTGGACACGCTGCCAAATATACCACTTACTGGCACTGAACATGTAACAGGCTACACAAGTCACTGAAAACGGCCACGCAAGCAGGCACACCCACGCGCACTCCTATCTACCCTCATGCTGCACTTCAACACTCAACCAACCATTATCAACAAGCACAGCCACACAACAACAACAACAAACAACAACAATCACCCACAGCCTGCCTGCTCCATGTGTCTCCGCTGCTGCATTGCAACCAACAACACACAAAAACACACTACAACACAACACGCCAGCCCAGGTCGTCGAACAACACACACACACCCAATATATATATAATGGAAAGTAATAAAACATATAGAATGGACAGAAATCTCTCTCTCTCACTCTCTCTCTCTCTACACACACACATACACACACACACACACACACACACACACACACACACACACACACACACACACCACACACACATCATCATCATAGGCGTCCTTCAGTCTCGGAAGACTATGGAGTTGCGCTCTGGGTGCCTATTCTGGTGCAGCGCCGGGTGTGGCTGGCCAGTCCGACGCGGGAATGACAGTCCCTGTGGCAGAGGGCACAGATGAAGTCTGACGCTGGTCTGTCTGCCTGGGCTGCAGCCTTTCTTCTCGTTCTCTTTTCCTCGTGCCGCTGAGCGAGTGTCTCTTCGAACTTGGAGAGACCTTTCTGCACAGTCTGTCTCCAGGCTGACCGTTCAAGGGCTGTTGCTTCCCAGTTGTCTTTGTCGATATTCAAGGCTTTTAGGTCCCTCTTGCACACGTCTTTGAATCGCAGCTGTGGTCTGCCTGTGGGACGTTTTCCCTGCACCAGTTCTCCGTAGAGGAGGTCTTTGGGGATTCGTCCGTCGTCCATGCGCACGGCATGGCCAAGCCAGCGCATGCGTCTCTGTTTCAGCAGCGTGTACATGCTGGTGCATCCAGCTCTTTCCAGGACAGTGTTGTTCGGGACCTTGTCCTGCCAGGTGATGTTTAGAATGCGTCGGAGGCTACGCATGTGAAAAGCATTGAGCTTTTGCTCTTGTCGGGCACGCAAAGTCCAGGACTCGCTGCCATACAGGAGGGTGCTCACGAAGCAGGCTCTGTAGATCTGGATTTTTGTGTGCTCAATCAGCTTGCTGTTGTTCCATGCTTTCTTCGTCAGTCTGGTCATGGTGGTAGCTGCCTTGCCGATGCGCCTGTTGAGCTCTATGTCAAGTGAGAGGGTGTCTGAGATTGTTGAGCCCAGATAAACAAAGTCATGGACGACATCCAGTTCATGGTCATTGATGCTGATGGCTGGGGGAGAGTCAACATCCTGTCCCATGTTTTCTTCAAGCTTATGGTAAGCCCGAAGTTTTGGCAGGCATCGCTGAAGCGAGTCATGAGCTGCTGTAGGTCCTCAGCTGAGTGGGCGGTTACTGCCGCGTCGTCTGCAAAGATGAAGTCACGCAGGCACCTCAGCTGGACTTTGGTCTTGGCTCTTAGTCTGGAGAGGTTGAAGAGCTTACCGTCTGTCCTGGTTCGGAGGTATATGCCTTCAGCTGCAGGACCGAATGCGTGTTTCAGCATCACAGCAAAAAAGATTCCAAACAGGGTGGGAGCCAGGACGCAACCCTGTTTCACTCCGCTCCGTATGTTGAAGGCAGCTGATGTTGAGCCGTCAAAGACGACAGTGCCTTTCATGTCTTCGTGGAAGGATCTGATGATGCTGAGAAGTTTGGGTGGACATCCAATTTGGGGAAGGATTTTGAAGAGGCCATCCCTACTGACCAGATCGAAGGCCTTTGTGAGGTCTATGAAGGCAACGAAGAGTGGCTGCCTTTGCTCCCTGCATTTCTCCTGAAGTTGTTTGAGGGAGAAGATCATGTCTATAGTGGATCTGTTGGCACGGAACCCGCACTGCGATTCAGGGTAGACTTGCTCTGCGAGTACCTGGAGCCTCTTCAGCACTACTCGTGCGAAGACTTTCCCAACGATACTGAGGAGGGATATGCCGCGATAATTATTGCAATCGCTTCTGTCACCTTTGTTTTTGTACAGTGTGACGACGTTAGCATCCCTCATGTCTTGTGGTACTTCGCCTTCACTCCAACAGAGGCAGAGGATTTCATGCAACACGGTGATGAGTGTCTCTTTGCAGCACTTCAGTACTTCGGCGGGAATACCGTCTTTCCCTGGTGCCTTGCCACACATACACACATAGATATGTAATGAAATTACTGCATAAGTATGTATTGTTTCTCTTTCACTCAAATATCTTCAACGGCAACATTTTCAAGACAGATTTCCCAAACCACCAATGAGCGCACGACTGCCAAGTTGGGTGCAGATCCCTTGAGGGGATGTCGAGATACGGCTGGCCCAAAAATGCCGTTTTAACACAACCCCGTGGTTTTGGTTGGCCACCGTACACCACACGCACTACAAAGTACGTATGTATATATGTAGTAGTGCGAAGGGAAGGACGCCGACGAGTGCGCTCGTTAGGGCGTGACGCCACGCGCACATCTCTTTCAACCAGCCGCTAACGCCGGGAAGGTCGTAGATAATCACTAACTGGCACAGTAGCAAGTGATTTTCCTCCAACGAATTGTTTCTTTTCAGAAGAAAATAAACACTACTCCCACCCAATTTGGCTAAAGGGAAAGGGGCGGTGACGCACGCTTCATTGATGCAACACAACGAGTCAACTGATACTGCCCCAGGAGACCACTTCTTTCAATGACCTCTTAAGAAGTCAGTAGTGTCCGGGTCACGGCCGAGTGATTGGGAAGAGTAACACTAACCATCGACCACGGTGCAGGTGGACAAAAGAAGAAACCAACCTCTACCCGCCCCGTCTTCTTACAGGCTGTCGGCGAGGCCAGGCGTCAACGGTAGGCAAATAAACGAGGGCCAACCACGTCATCGGGGCGGATGCCCGGCCGCTCGTGTCACCGTGTCAAGCAGCCACGCCTGACCACCATGTGTAAACAGTGTTTCTCAGCTGTAGCCGCCACTCGCCAGTTCTCACACACAACAATGGGCAAGCGTGCTTGGCTGCAGGTAGGCTACGACTGACGGCACGTCACAGGGAAAGCATGTCATCGCCAGGTCGTAGATATCACCCGCTCTCGCCACCTCTCTCTCTCTCTTTCTGTCTGTATATGTCTTTGTGTGTGTGTGTCTTTGTGTGTGTGCACTTGGACACGCTGCCAAATATACCACTTACTGGCACTGAACATGTAACAGGCTACACAAGTCACTGAAAACGGCCACGCAAACAGGCACACCCACGCGCCCTCCTATCTACCCTCATGCTGCACTTCAACACTCAACCAACCATTATCAACAAGCACAGCCACACAACAACAACAACAAACAACAACAATCACCCACAGCCTGCCTGCTCCATGTGTCTCCGCTGCTGCATTGCAACCAACAACACACAAAAACACACTACAACACAACACGCCAGCCCAGGTCGTCGAACAACACACACACACAATATATATATATAATGGAAAGTAATAAAACATATATAGAATGGACAGAAATCTCTCTCTCTCTCACTCTCTCTCTCTACACACACACACACACACACACACACACACACACACACACACACACACACACACACACACACACACACACACACACACACATACACACATAGATATGTAATGAAATTACTGCATAACTATGCATTGTTTCTCTTTCACTCAAATATCTTCAACGGCAAATTTTCAAGACAGATTTCCCAAACCACCAATGATCCATCACCTTCGAAACGGACAAAACCCTCAAACATCTGCTGCTGCTTGTCACATCCCTTTTTGTAGTTTTTTAAACATTTTTTTAATTGTAATATTTCTTTTCAGTTGTGCTCTGTCACTTTCAGTTACCTTTCAACTGCATCATTTCTATATTGCCTATCCTGAGTACCTCTCAGTCCACCCTCATTGAATCAGCAAAAACAAGCTATTTCCAAACCAAAATCCTGAATGCCGCTATTTCAAAAGAACTCTTTACAACCATGAATCATCTCCTTGACACACGAAAAGATTTACCTCTCCCAACAAAACATACAAATGAAGAACTCCCATCTGTATTCTCTAAGTATTTCACCTCCAAAATACAAACTCTTCGTGACAGGCTTGACAGAACACCCTGTCAACCATGCCCACCTGACCCTTCCTTCTCTGGCACACCTCTTACTACTTTTACCCCAGTCTCACAAGAAGAAATTTTCAACACAATCAGATCCATGTCGTTCAAAACCTGCGAACTGGATCCTCTTCCAGGTTCTCTCTACTCCGACTGTCTCCCTACTCTCCTCCCATTCATCACTGACATCATCAACACTTCTCTTCAAACTGGAACTGTCCCAGATTCTTTCAAGTCTGCTATTGTTCACCCTCTCCTCAAGAAACACAATTTAGACCCAAATGAACTGAAAAATTATCGGCCTATCTCTAATCTCTCTTTCTTGTCGAAACTCCTTGAAAAAGTCGTCCTCAACCAGCTGAACTCTCACCTGTCTGCCAACAATCTCCTCAATCCTTTCCAGTCAGCCTACCGCCAGTGCCATAGCACTGAAACTGCCCTACTACACATTCTCAACAATCTCCTTGCAACTGATACTGGCAAAGTCTCTCTCCTCACACTCCTTGATCTGTCTGCAGCCTTTGACACCATTGATCATGGTATTCTCCTTTCTAGACTTCATCATACTTTTGGCATCTCTGACATTGGTCTGTCCTGGTTCACTTCATACCTATCAAACAGAAAACAAACTGTTCTCATCAATGGCACTTACTCTCAACCTGCATACCTGACCTGTGGTGTTCCACAAGGATCTGTCCTTGGCCCTATTCTTTTCACTCTCTACACCTCCCCCCTGTCCACCATCATCAACTCCCACTCTATAAAACACCACTTCTATGCTGATGACACCCAACTTCAAGACAGTGACTCACCTGATAATATACAGCGCCTGTTGACTCGCACCACTGAGTGTTACTCGGACATTAAGAACTGGATGACACACAATAAACTTCAGCTTAATGACGACAAGACAGAAGCTATCCTCATTGGCACCCATCAGAAACATTCTCAGCTGCCTCCTCTTTCTCTCCCATTATGTAACACATCAGTCCCAATTTCTGATTCAGCTAAAAACCTTGGTGTCTGCATTGACTCTACCCTCTCCATGAACAACTTTGTTTCTCAAACTGCAAGATCTTGCTACTATCATCTCCATCGTATAAGGCTGATCAGGAAGTATCTCTCTGTCGAAACAACTGCAAAACTCGTTCTCTCCTTCATAATGTCTCGCATTGACTATTGCAATTCACTCCTGTCTGGTCTTCCTGCCTCCACCATTCACATCCTACAGCGCATTCAAAACAATGCTGTACGCCTTGTACTCAAAAAGAAAAAAGCTGACCACATATCCACCACGGTGCAGCTTTTTCAAGACAGATTTCACAAACCACCACTCATCCATCACCTTCCAAACGGACAAAACCCTCAAACATCTGCTGCTGCTTGTCACATCCCTTTTCGTAGTTTTTTAAACATTTTTTTAGTTCTAATATTTTTTTTTCACTTCTGCTCTGTCACTTTCAGTTACCTTTCAACTGCATCATTTCTATATTGCCTATCCTCAGTAACTCTCAGTCGCCCTGTTCCCTCAATGTTCAATGCTCTGTTATTTTAGTGTCCACTTCTCTTTCACTTGAAAAGACGGCCTGCTGGAAACGTTGTCATCTGTACTCCAAAGGATCATGTACAAACAAGGTCTTTTTTCATGTTTGCTTTTACCCTGTATCTTTTACCTCTATGTATCAGAGCTCTCCCTGTCTGTATCTTTTTGTGTGTGCGCGTGCGCGCGCGCACGTATGTGTGTGTGTGTCTGGAATCGATCGCAGTCACATTAATTGCCACTCATTGCCTTGTGCACACTGCTCGCTCGCTCCCTCCCTCCCTACCTTCCTCACCTGCAGATCCCATCCATGGCTTTCTTGTGCTCTCACCATCACTCCCGTCTCGGCGCTGGCATCAGGAGCATCCACCCTCCTGCGCAGTCGGCACCTCGGCCGGCGAAGGCATTGGCGGGTAAGTAGCCTGACTCTGCATCCCTGTGCAAACAGTGCATTACAGTGCTCATTCAACAGTGGCTTGTGCTCTTGCACCATTTCCTCTTAAGCACCGACCCTACGTCCTTTGTATCAGGCTAACAGTCTGACGTAAGGCGGTCTTCCCCCTCCCATGTGAACAGCATCCAACAGACAAAGACAGCAATGCTGGGTTGGCACTAATCCAAGGGAAGCGACTCCCTTACAAAGACAGTGCCTGGCAATGGTCTTGCTGAGCACCCTGCCTTCGCGTCTGCCTGTCTCCATTGCCGTAGGCTTCCTTTCTGTTCTCTACTGTACCTGTTGTTGTTGTTGTTTTTTATTTAGTCCTTCCTTTCTGTCTTTATTTGGGGTTGGGGAAGGAGGGGGTTTTTGTTGGGGAGGGGGTTGGGCTTGTCTGTACCAATGGTGATGCAGTCCATACACACATGGACACACACCACACACACACACACACAAACACACACAAACACACACATTCACATTCACACACACACACACCACACACATATACACACCACACACACACACACACACACACACACACACACACACACACACACAACACATTCACATTTACACACACACATCACACAGACATAGACATACCACACACACACACACACACACACACACACACACCACACACATTCACATTCACACACACACACACACATTCACATTCACACACACACACATCACCCAGACATACACCACACCACACACACACACACAGACACACACACAACACACACACACACACACACACACACACACACACACACACACACACACACACACACACACGAAGAATTGTTTGCAGTCAGAATGTTCCAGCTATGGAAACACCACATTAACTGAAAACATCATCTTATTTTATGTTGATAACAACTACCCACAGACTCCATGTCCGATCTAATAATCCTTCTGGGGAAAGTAGACATTTCAGAAATGCAAATTGAAAAACAGTTTACTGAATATCACTTCTTTTAGGAAATGTCTTACCACAACATGCCATATAGAAAAATCTAGTCCAAAGTGACGTGGAATTTGCACACTTTTGGAGAAAAATGGTAGCCATATCTTTTATCTTGTTATTGTTATTATTGTTTAAAGCTCAGCTGACTGCTTAGAGCCATATCAGGGTTAGTTTCATCTGTTACAGACCAAGTTATACTAATATGTCAACACTGTCTTTATATGTGTAACATTGTTGTTGTTATTCTTCGTTGTCACATTGTATGTTAGATGTCCGTTTTGTTGTGAAACAAAAAATGTATAGAAACAAGTTTTTAAGAAAAGTTATGCTAATCGCTTATCCATTTACGACATCAAATATGAACGTTTTCTCAAAACTTTGCCCGTACACATTTCGTCTGATTCTGTTCGTTTTTGGTGTTGATGATACTCCATGTGCATCTGTACATGTAGTTCATTTTGACTGAAGATGTGGATGTCTTGTATATATGTTGAATTTGATCTCTTGTGTGCTTAAAATTTTGCTTTGCTAATTGTTTTTGTCTTGATATCTTGTTGAAAGTGGATGAAAATATATTTTTTAACGTTTTTGGACTGATGAGTGTTCAAGTCAGTGGTCTCTTTCGCTAACCACTTCGTGGAGTTGAATGATGTCAAACACATAATGTCTGCCTCACAACGAGACTTACTTCTTGTCTTGTCATTTCATCAGAAAGTGGATTTTCTCATAAAAAAAATGGGGGTGGGTGTGCTTGTTAATGTTGCCTTGACTGCCTGTGATAACAACAATCATCATAATGATGAAGACTGGTTGAACACCATTTTGCTCTGAAGGGGATGTGGGATTTGGATTGTGTAGAAAAATTAGAGGATTAGAAGGAAACGCTGTTGACTTCGGCAAGACCATGATGTGAGTGAGATGTGCTTTGAATGAGCGTGTGCACGTTTGAGTAGCAGGACACGTTGACAATAATGTACTTTTGTAGTATGCCTAACAGTGCTCTTGGCGCTTATAATTGTCATCATCATCATCATCAGGTGCCCTGCCGCATGGCCCTCCATACAAATATATCCCTTGTCGCTGCGAGTAATCTTCCACACTCTCTGTCTTCAGCCACGCTGCAAATCCGTCCAATATTTTCTCCCTGGGTCTTCCTAGTGCTGTTTCCCTCCAGCTTTCCTATTGTGACTAGGTGCTCTAATCTTGCCTCACAGAATGTCCTATAAATGTTGGTTGTCTTTTTATAATCTTCTTCATTAATGTTCTTTCAAGATGATCTTGTTTGTATTCTTTGTTGTCCATGGAACTCTTAACATTCTTCTTGTTCTGACTCGGTGTGTTGACTGTTCATGCTTCGCATCCGACCACACTGTCAGTTCCATATAACACTGAAGAACTCTCTTCCTGATATTCTTTGGTGGGAGTTTGTTTCATTTTCTTGAATGCTGTTTTGGCTTGGCCGATTCTGCTGGCTATATTTGGTGTGCATCTGCCGTCTGATGAAATGACCGTTCC
>JAPXFY010001714.1:0-12500 GCA_030674185.1 Monoplex corrugatus | reverse complement strand
CATGTGAAACTGTGTCAAAGGCTTTGGCAGTCCAGAAAGGCAACTGCTACACACATGTACCCCTCTTCTTTTTGGCCTCTCTGATGATCCGCTTGAGGAGGATGGTGTTCTCAGTCACCCCAGGGGCTGGGATGAACCCTCGTTGCATCGGGTTCAGGGGTACGGTTTCTTTTAAGAAGAAAATAAACACTACTCCCACCCTAACTTGGCTAACGGGAAAGGGACGGTGACGCACGCTTCAATGACGCAACACAACGAGTCAAGCGATACGCCCCAGGACCCCACTTCTTTCAAAGAGCTCTTAAGAAGTCCTGGTCACGGCCACGTGATTGGGAAGATCAACACTAACCATCCAGCACGGTGCAGGTGGACAAAACAAGACACCAACCTCTACCCGCCCCGTCTTCTTACAGGCTGGCGGCCAGGCCAGGCCTGAACGCAAGGCAATTAAACCAGGGCCAATCACATCACCGAGGCGACTGCCCGGCCGCTCGTGTCACCGTGTCAAGCAGGCAGGCCTGACCACCATGTGTAAACAGTGCTTCTCACCCATACCCGCCTCTCCCCTGTGCTCACACACAACAATGGGCAAGCGTGCTTGGCTGTAGGTAGGCTACGACTGACGGCACGTCACAGGGGCAGCATGTCACGGGTACGTCATAGATATCACCCGCTCTCGCCACCTCTCTCTCTCTCTTTCTGTGTATATGTGTTTGTGTGTGTGTGTCTTTGTGTGTCTCCACTTGGACACGGTGCCAAGTATACCACTTACTGGCACTGGACATGTAACAGGCTACACAAGTCACTGGCAACGGCCACGCAAGCACGCACACCCACGCACCATCCTATCTACCCTCATGCTGCACTTTACGACTCAACCAACCATCATCAAGCAGAGCCACACAACAACAACAACAAACAACAACAATCACCCACTGCCTGCCTGCTCCATGTGTGTGGGCGGCACAGTAGCAATTGATTGTCCTCGAAGAACACACACACACACAAAATATATATACAATGGAAATTAATAAAACATGTATATAATGGACATAAATATCTCTCTCTCGTTCACTCTCTCTCTCTATACACACACACACACACACACACACACACACACACACACACACACACACACACACACACACATATATATCGAGTCGTTGCATCTTTGTACAAGTCATCGATCACCCCACAGAGGAGCTGCATGATCCCAAACATCTCCATATCTTTCCGGACCAGGTCATGTGAAACTGTGTCAAAGGCTTTGGCAGTCCAGAAAGGCAACTGCTACACACATGTACCCCTCTTCTTTTTGGCCTCTCTGATGATCCGCTTGAGGAGGATGGTGTTCTCAGTCACCCCAGGGGCTGTATATATATATAATATATATATATACAGATATATATATACAGATATGTATTGAAATTACTGCATAACTATGTATTGTTTCTCTTTCACTCAAATATCTTCAACTGCAACATTTTCAAGACATATTTCCCAAACCACCACTCATCCATCACCTTCCAAACGGACAAAACCTTCAAACATCTGCTGCTGCGTGTCACATCCCTTTTTGTAGTTATAGTTCAATGCTCTGTCATTTTAGTGTCCACTTCTCTTTCACTTGACAAGACGACCTGGGCTGCTGGAAACGTCGTCGTCTGTACGCCAAAGGATCATGTACAAACAAGGTCTTTTTTCATGTTTGCTTTTATCCTGTATCTTTTACCTCTGTGTATTAGAGCTCTCCCTGTCTGTATCTTTTTGTGCGTGCGCGTGCGCATGTGTGCGTGTGTGTGTGTGTGTCTGAAATCGATCGCAGTCACATTAATTGCCACTCATTGCCTTGTGCACAGTGCTCGTTCACTCCCTCCATCCCTACCTTCCTCACCTGCAGATCCCATCCATGGCTTTCTTCTGCTCTTACCATCACTCCCGTCTCGGCGCTGTCATCAGCAGCATCCACCCTCGTGCGCAGTCAGCACCTCGGCCGGCGCAGGCATTGGCGGGTAAGTAGCCTGTCTCTCCATCCCTGTGCAAACTGCATTACAGTGCTCATTCAACAGTGGCTTGTGCTCTTGTCCCATTTCCTGTTAAGCACCCACCCTACGTCCTTTGCATCAGGCTAACAGTCTGACGTAAGGCGGTTTTCCCCCTCCCATGTGAACAGCATCCAACAGACAAAGCCACCAATGCTGGGTTGGCACTAGTCCAAGGGAAGCGACTCCCTTACAAACACAGTGCCTGGCAATGGTCTTGGTGAGCTCCCTGTCTTCGCGTTTGCCTGTCTCCATTGCTGTAGGCTTCCTTTCTGTTCTCTACTGTACTTGTTGTTTTTTTTTATTTAGTCCTTCCTTTCTGTCTTTATTTGGGGTTGGGGAAGGAGGTGGGTTGGGGAGGGGGTTGGGCTTGTCTGTACCAATGGTGATGCAGTCCTGTACAAGCGCAGCGTGGCAGCAGGGCACATGTGTGTGCTGCCGGCTCCCAACGCTGTCACTGTCGGAAGGATGTAAATCATGACACACCCCGGTAACATCTTTGGCGTGCCTCTCACCTTCCCCTTCTGGGACCCGCACACCTCCTACGCTGAATATCGCCCCTTTCAAGGGAGCGCACGACTGCCAAGTTTGGTGCAGATCCCTTCAGGAGACGCCAAGATACGGCTGTCCCAAAAATGCCATTTTAACAACCCCGTGGTTTTGGTTGGCCACCGTACACCACTGGGACTACGTAGTACGTATGTATGTATGTATGTAGTAGTGCGAATGGAACGACGCCGACGAGAGCGTTCCTTAGGGCGTGACACCAAGAGCACATCTCATTCATCCAGCCGCTTACGCCGGGAAGGTCGTAGATATTCACTGGGCTGCACAGTACCAATTGATTGTCCGCCAACAAATTGTTTCTTTTCAGAAGAAAATAAACAGTAGTCCCACTCTAACTTGGCTAACGGGAAAGGGCTGTGACGCACGCTTCAATGACGCAACGCAACGAGTCGAGCAGTACTGCCCCAGGAGCCCACTTCGTGGAATGACCTCTTAAGAAGCCAGTAGTGTCCTGGTCACGGCCACGTGATTGGGAAGAGCAACACTAACCATCCAGCGCGGTGCAGGTGGACAAAACAAACTCCAACCTCTACCCGCCCCGTCTTCTTACAGGCTGGCGGCCAGGCCAGGCGTCAAGTTAGGCAATTAAACCAGGGCCAATCACATCACCGGAACCGGCTGCCCGCTCCTCCCCCTATGGTCACACACAACACTGGGCGCGCGTGGTTGGCTGCATGCTGAGGTCACGTCACGGGGCATGATGTCACGGTTAGGTCGTAGATATCACCCGCTCAAGCCAGCTGTTTCTCTGTGAGTCTGAGTCTGAGTCTGAGTGTGTGTGTGTATGTGTATGTGTATGTGTGTGTGCGTGTGCGTGTGCGTGTGTGTGTGTGTGTGTGTGTGTGTATGTGTGTGTGTATGTGTGTGTGTGAGTGTTGACTTGGACAAGCTGCCAAGTATACCAGTTACAGGCACTGAACATCTAACAGGCTACACAAGTCACTGGCAACGGCCAGGTAAGCAGGCACACCCACGCGCCCTCCTATCTACCCTCATGCTGCACTTCACCACTCAACCATTATCAACAAGCACAGCCACACAACAACAACAACAAACAACAACAATCACCCACTGCCTGCCTGCTCCATGTGTCTCCGCTGCTGCATTGCAACCAACAACACACAAAAACACACTACAACACAACACGCCAGCCCACATCGTCGAACAACACACACACACACACAAAATATATATATCATGGAAATTAATAAAACATATATATCATGGACATAAATCTGTCTCTCTCTCTCACTCTATGCACACAGACACATATATTTTTATATATAGATATGTAATGAAATTACTGCATAACTATGTATTGTTTCTCTTTCACTCAAATATCTTCAACTGCAACATTTTCAAGACATCCATCACCTTCCAAACGGACAAAACCTTCAAACATCTGCTGCTGCGTGTCACATCCCTTTTTGTAGTTTTAAAAACTTTTTTTTTAGTTGTAATATTTCTTTTCAGTTGTGCTCTGTCACTTTCAGTTACCTTTCAACTGCATCATTTCTATATTGCCTATCCTCAGTAACTCTCAGTCGCCCTGTTCCCTCAATGTTCAATGCTCTGTCATTTTAGTGTCCACTTCTCTTTCACTTGACAAGACGACCTGGCCTGCTGGAAACGTCGTCGTCTGTACGCCAAAGGATCATGTAGAAACAAGGTCTTTTTTCATGTTTGCTTTTATCCTGTATCTTTTACCTCTATGTATCAGAGCTCTCCATGTCTGTCTTTTTGCGTGTGTGTGTGAGTGAGTGTCTGTGTGTGTGTGTGTGTGTGTGTGTGTGTGTGTGTGTGTGTGTGTGTGTGTGCGCGCGATCGATCGCAGTCATTAATTGCCACTCATTGCCTTGTGCACACTGCTCGCTCGCTTGCTCCCTCCCTACCTTCCTCACCTGCAGATCCCATCCGTGGCTTTCTTGTGCTCTCACAATCACTTCCGTCTCGGCGCTGGCATAAGCAGCATCCACCCTCCTGCGCAGTCAGCACCTCGGACTGCGCAGGCATTGGCGGGTAAGTAGCCTGTCTCTCCATCCCTGTGCAAACTGCATTACAGTGCTCATTCAACAGTGGCTTGTGCTCTTGTCCCATTTCCTGTTAACCACCGACCCTACGTCCTTTGCATCAGGCTAACCCTCTGGCGTAAGGCGGTCTTCCCCCTCTCATGTGAACAGCATCCAACAGACAAAGCCACCAATGCTGGGTTGGCACTAGTCCAAGGGAAGCGACTCCCTTACAAACACAGTGCTTGGCAATGGTCTTGGTAAGCTCCCTGTCTTCGCGTCTGCCTGTCTCCATTGCCGTAGGCTTCCTTTCTGTTCTCTACTGTACCTGTTGTTGTTGTTGTTGTTTTTTATTTAGTTCTTCCTTTCTGTCTTTATTTGGGGTTGGGGAAGGAGGGGGCTTTGTTGAGGGGTTGGGCTTGTCTGTACCAATGGTGATGCAGTCCTGCACAAGCGCAGCGTGGCAGCAGGGCACATGTCTGTGCTGCCGGCCCCCAGCGCTGCCACTGTCGGAAGGATGTAATTGATGACACACACCAGTAAGTTCTTTGGCATGCCTCTTACCTTCCCCTTCCAGGACCTCCTAGGCTGAATGTCGCACCTTTCAACGGAGCGCACGACTGCCAAGTTGGGTGCAGATCCCTTGAGGGGATGGCGAGATACGGCTGGCCCAAAAATGCCGTTTTAACAACCCCGTGGTTTTGGTTGGCCACCGTACACCACACGCACTACGTAGTACGTATGTATATATGTAGTAGTGCGAAGTGAAGGACGCCGACGAGTGCACTCGTTAGGGCGTGACGCCACGCGCACATCTCTTTCAACCAGCCGCTAACGCCGGGAAGGTCGTAGATAATCACTAGCTGGCACAGTAGCAAGTGATTTTCCTCCAACGAATTGTTTCTTTTCAGAAGAAAATAAACACTACTCCCACCCAACTTGGCTAAAGGGAAAGGGGCGGTTTTGCTTAGCTAGCGTGGTTGACAATGCAGGAAGCTGGTGGATAGGGTGAGGGAAATCAAAGGGTTGAGTTTTTGCTTAGCTAGTGTGGTTGACAATGCAGGAAGCTGGTGGATAGGGTGAGGGAAATCAAAGGGTTGAGTTTTTGCTTAGCTAGTGTGGTTGACAATGCAGGAAGCTGGTGGATAGGGTGAGGGAAATCAAAGGGTTGAGTTTTTGCTTAGCTAGTGTGGTTGACAATGCAGGAAGCTGGTGGATAGGGTGAGGGAAATCAAAGGGTTGAGTTTTTGCTTAGCTAGCGTGGTTGACAATGCAGGAAGCTGGTGGATAGGGTGAGGGAAATCAAAGGGTTGAGTTTTTGCTTAGCTAGCGTGGTTGACAATGCAGGAAGCTGGTGGATAGGGTGAGGGAAATCAAAGGGTTGAGTTTTTGCTTAGCTAGCGTGGTTGACAATGCAGGAAGCTGGGAAACAGAATGCAGGAGTCAAAGGGATTAATGGAAAGAGAGCGAGAGAGAAGAGAGAGGGAGAGAGAAGAGAGAGAGAGAGAGAAAGAAAGAGAGAGAGAGAAAGAGAGAGAGAGAGAAAAAGAGAGAGAGAGAAAGAGAGAGAGAAAGAGAGAGAGAGAAAAGAGAGAGAGAGAAAGAGACGGAGAAAGAGAGAGAGAAAGAGAGAGAGAAAGAGAGACAGAGAAAGAGAGGCAGAGAAAGAGAGAGAGAAAGAGAGAAAGAGAGAGAGAGAGAGAGAGAGAGAGAGAAAAGAGAGAGAGAGTGGGGGTGAGGTGGGCAGACAGACAGACAAACAGGAAGACAGACAGGCAGGCAGGCAGGCAGACAGACAGACAGACAGGTAGACAGATAGTGACAGACAGACAGACAGACAAACAGACAGGGAGACAGACAAACAGGCAGACAGACAGGCAAGCAGACAGACAGGCAGACAGACAGGCAGGCAGACAGACAGTGACAGACAGACAGACAGACAGACAGACAGACAGACAGACAGACAGAGAGCATGGGGGAAGTAGGGATACAGAAAGAGAATAATGGTTATAATTATTAGTGTTTGTTTATTCATTTATTTATTCATTTGTTTGTTGGTTTGTTTGTTTCTTTCTTTCTTTGCTGGAATCACAATGTGAAATTCGGACTGTTCTCCCGGGGAACAATGCGTCGCCACGATGCATCGCCGCCCATTTTTAGCGCATAACCGCAGTGCAGTGCAAGCCTTTTTTAACGTATCATTTTGTTTTATTTTATTTTATCTTATGTTGTTTTATTTTGGTTTATTCTGTTTTATTCTACTTTATTTTGTTTTGCTTTATTTTGTTTTATTTTATTTTATCTTATGTTGTTTTATTTTAGTTTATTCTGTTTTATTCTACTTTATTTTGTTTTGCTTTATTTTGTTTTATTTTATTTTGTTGTAATCTATTTCATTTTACTTTGAATTTTTTTATTTCAGTTCTATTCTGTTTCAGTTTTATTTTATTTCATTCTATTTTATTTTCTTTTGTTTTATTTTATTTCATCTTTTTTTTATTTATTTTGTTCTATTCTATTTTATTTGATTTTACTTTAGTTTTAATTAACATTTCATTTACTTCAGTTTAATTACATTTCATTTTACTTCAGTTTTGTTTATTTATTTTCTTCATTTCATTTCATTTCATTTCATTTCATTTCATTTCATTTATTTCATTTTATTTCATTTATTTCATTTTATTTTATTTTATTTTATTTCATTTTATTTTATTTTATTTTATTTATTTTATTTTATTTTATTATTTATTTTATTTTATTTTATTTTTTTTATTTTATTTCATTTTATTTTATTTCATTTTATTTTATTTCATTTCATTTTATTTTATTTTATTTCATTTTATTTCATTTTATTTATTTTATTTTATTTTATTTTATTTTATTTTATTTCATTTCATTTTATTTTATTTTATTTTATTTTATTTTATTTTATTTTATTTTATTTTATTTCATTTTATTTTATTTTATTTTATTTTATTTTATTTTATTTTATTTTATTTTATTTTATTTCATTTCATTTTATTTTATTTTATTTCATTTTATTTTATTTTATTTTATTTTATTTCATTTTATTTTATTTTATTTTATTTTATTTCATTTTATTTTATTTTATTTTATTTTATTTTATTTCATTTTATTTTATTTTGACTACCTAGCTGAACCTGTCTCTCAGTGATAAAAAAGCCACTTACTGCGTAGCTTTCATCGGCGATCCGGCCGACTTCTTCAGCGCAACTGCTTATTTTATTTTATTTTATTTAGTTCTATTTCATTTTATTTTACTTTCTTTATATTATTTCATTTCATTTCTATTTTATTTTATTTGTGTGTGTGCGTGTGTGTGTGTGTGTGTGTGTGTGTGCGTGCGTGCGTGCGTGTGTGTGTGTGTGTGTGTGTGTGTGTGTGTGTGTGTGTGTGTGTATTTTTGTTTTTTTATAATGAAAGTGGATTTGTCTCCAGAATTTTGCCAGTGACAAACTCCTTTGTTGCCGTGAGATCTTCAACGTGCGCTGACTACCTTCTGAACACAGGACCTTGGTTTATCCTCTCATCAAAACAAGAACACCACTAACATCTAGACCACCACTTAATGGTCATGAACCTATACATGCTAGCCTCACTCCGAGTGGTTACAGGCTTGCTTCTTTCCATCGCTCATCTCGAGGTGGCGGTATCGCCATCCTCTACAACGACTCACTCCATTCCCGTCTATCTTTCTCGCAGTCTCTGCCTTTCTCCCATCCTTCTTTCGAGCACGTTGAAGTATCCTTCCAATCCACCCCTCACCCCATCACCTTCTCCTGTGTCTATCGACCTCCACCTAGCTCTGCCAACAAACTCACCACATCCACGTTTCTCTCTGACTTTGACCAACTGCTTGACCACTACTGCCTCTTACCTGGAAATCTCATCATTCTAGGTGACATCAATGTCCACTATGACAACACTCACCGTTATGACACAAGACATATCATCAACTCTCTGTCCAATCACAATATGACTCAACACATTTCTGAACCAACCCATCAAAAAGGTCACATTCTTGACTGGATCATTTCTCGTGATCACCACAATTCCGCTACTAACAACTGCTTAGTTCTTTCTACCCGTCTAACTTCAGCCCTTCCATCTGACCACTCTGCAATTCTCTGTTCTCTTGACATTTCTCCTCCTTCCCGTACCATGCGCACAGTGACTCGACGCAATCTCAAATCTATCGACTTCTCCACATTTTCATCTGATGCCTCCCGTCTCCTTTCTGAAAAGTCACATAACCTTGCCGATGAATTCTATACTACTCTCCACCATCTTCTGGACACTCATGCTCCAGCCACAATCCGTCTTTTATCTGACCGCCCCCCTACACCCTGGCTCACTCATGAGATTGCCTGTGCAAAACGTGCCCGCCGCAGAGCAGAGCGCCGCTGGCGCAAATCCAAACTCACTGTACACAGGCAACTTTTCCAAGCCTCTAAAACAAAAGTATCCACACTCATTGCATCTGCAAAAACAAGCTATTTCCAAACCAAAATCCTGAATGCCTCTTCTTCAAAAGAACTCTTTACAACCATGAATCATCTCCTTGGCACACGAAAAGACTTACCTCTCCCAACAAAACATACAAATGAAGAACTCCCATCTGTATTCTCTAAGTATTTCACCACCAAAATACAAACTCTTCGTGACAGGCTTGATAGGACACCCTGTCAACCATGCCCACCTGACCCTTCCTTCTCTGGCACACCTCTCACTACTTTTACCCCAGTCTCACAAGAAGAAATTTTCAACACAATCAGATCCATGTCGTTCAAAACCTGCGAACTGGATCCTCTTCCAGGTTCTCTCTACTCCGATTGTCTCCCTACTCTCCTCCCATTCATCACTGACATCATCAACACTTCTTTTCAAACTGGAACTGTCCCAGATTCTTTCAAGTCTGCTATTGTTCACCCTCTCCTCAAGAAACACAATTTAGACCCAAATGAACTGAAAAATTACCGGCCTATCTCTAATCTCTCTTTCTTGTCAAAACTCCTTGAAAAAGTCGTCCTCAACCAGCTGAACTCTCACCTGTCTGCCAACAATCTCCTCAATCCTTTCCAGTCAGCCTACCGCCAGTGCCATAGCACTGAAACTGCCCTACTACAC
Organism: Monoplex corrugatus; assembly: GCA_030674185.1. Lineage (NCBI taxonomy): Eukaryota > Metazoa > Mollusca > Gastropoda > Littorinimorpha > Ranellidae > Monoplex > Monoplex corrugatus. The sequence continues at coordinate 2,734 of JAPXFY010001714.1, read as the reverse complement.
ATTCTCAACAATCTCCTCCTTGCAACTGATACTGGCAAAGTCTCTCTCCTCACACTCCTTGATCTGTCTGCAGCCTTCGATACCATTGACCATGGTATTCTCCTTTCTAGACTTCATCATACTTTTGGCATCTCTGACATTGCTCTCTCCTTTTTCACTTCGTATTTATCAAACAGAAAACAAACTGTTCTCATCAATGGCACTTACTCTCAACCTGCATAGCTGACCTGTGGTGTTCCACAAGGATCTGTCCTTGGCCCTGTTCTTTTCACTCTTTATACCTCCCCCCCTGTCCACCATCATCAACTCCCACTCTATAAAACACCACTTCTATGCTGATGACACCCAACTTCAAGACAGTGACTCACCTGATAATATACAGCGTCTGTTGACTCGCACCACTGAGTGTTACTCGGACATTAAGAACTGGATGACACACAATAGACTTCAGCTTAATGACGACAAGACAGAAGCTATCCTCATTGGCACCCATCAGAAGCTTTCCCAGCTGCCTCCTCTTTCTCTCCCATTATGTAACACATCAGTCCCAATTTCTGATTCAGCTAAAAACCTTGGTGTCTGCATTGACTCTACCCTCTCCATGAACAACTTTGTTTCTCAAACTACCAGATCTTGCTACTATCATCTCCATCGTATAAGGCTGATCAGGAAGTATCTCTCTGTCGAAACAACTGCAAAACTCGTTCTCTCCTTCATAATGTCTCGCATTGACTATTGCAATTCACTCCTGTCTGGTCTTCCTGCCTCCACCATTCACATCCTACAGCGCATTCAAAACAATGCTGTACGCCTTGTACTCAAAAAGAAAAAAGCTGACCACATATCTCCTCTCCTGGCACAACTTCACTGGCTTCCTGTATCAAAGCGCATACAGTACAAACTAGACACCATGTGCTACAAAAGCCTCAATAACGCAGCCCCCGATTACATGTCAAGCCTACTTGAGATCTATCTTCCCGCACGTACCCTCCGCTCTGCCTCCGATCCTCTGACTTTTCGCTTTCCACGCACTAAGCTCAATACCTATGGTCCACGAGCCTTCTCTGTTTCTGGTCCACTCTCCTGGAACAAACTTCCTCTCTCAGTCCGTCAGCAACCTACTTTTGCCTCCTTCAAGTCCGCTCTCAAAACTCACCTTTTCTCCTCTGCATAAAATCCTAACCTCACTCAACCCCTCTCTGCAGCCTGTCTCCGCTCGGAGGGGAATCACTTTGTTTTAATATATAATTGTATATGATGTGCTCTCTGTGGTTTTCCATTGGTTTTATTCTTGCTTTTATTGCTTTTATTCTTTTCTTCCCATTTGTGGCCATGCATGTGTGTGTGTGTGTGTGTGTGTGTGTGTGTGTGTGTGTGTGTGTGTGTGTGTGTGTGTGTGTGTGTGTGCGTGTGTGTGCGTGCGTGCGTGTGTGCGTGTGTGTCTTTTCGGCGCTTGGATTTGATTTTGTCGAGATTTGCGCTATATAAATATTGTAATTATTATGTATGCATGTGCGTACGTATGTATGTATGTATGTATGTATGTATACGGTTAGATTTATGTATGTATGTATGTATGCATGTATACGCTCAGCTTAGATTTATGTGTGTAAGTATGTAAGCATGTATGTATGAATGTATACGCTCATATGTATGTAGGTATGTATGCATGTATACGCTCAGCGCTTAGATTTGATTTTATCAAGATTTTGCGCTATATAAATAAAATATATTATTATTATTATTAAGATCTAGTGGGGGGGGGGGGGAGGAAAAATCTCTGTCCTGTCCGTAATTGGAACCTGTGTTTGTCACGTCCTAGGTAGATGCTTTGAAATCACAGCAGGTCACGCAACAAGTGAAACAAATTAAAATATCAAAGAATGGTGGGGGTGGGGGGGGGGTGGGGGACGCTGTATGTTGTTCACATAAAGGCCTGGACTCGACTCTACTCTCTCTCTCTGTCTCTTTCACACATTCTTTCTCTCTCTCTCTCTCTCTCTTTCACACATTCTTTCTCTCTGTCCTCTCTCTCTTTCACACATTCTTTCTCTCTCCCCTCTCTCTTCACTCTTTCACACATTCTTTCTCTCTCCCCTCTCTCTCTCTTTCACACATTCTTTCTCTCTCCCTCTCTCTTTCACACATCTTTCACCATTTCTCTTCCTCTCTCCCCTTCTCCTTCCCTTCTTCTCCCCTCTCTCCTCTTTCACACATTTCTTTCTTCCTCTCCCCCTCTCCTCTCTCTTTCACACATTCTTTCTCTCTCCCCTCTCTCTCTCTTTCACACATTCTTTCTCTCTCCCCCTCTCTCTCTTTCACACATTCTTTCTCTCTCCCCTCTCTCTCTCTTTCACACATTCTTTCTCTCTCCCCTCTCTCTCTCTTTCACACATTCTTTCTCTCCTCCCCTCTCTCTCTCTTTCACACATTCTTTCTCTCTCCCCTCTCTCTCTCTTTCACACATTCTTTCTCTCTCCCCTCCTCTCTCTCTTTCACACATTCTTTCTCTCTCCCCTCTCTCTCTCTTTCACACATTCTTTCTCTCTCCCCTCTCTCTCTCTTTCACACATTCTTTCTCTCTCCCCTCTCTCTCTCTTTCACACATTCTTTCTCTCTCCCCTCTCTCTCTCTTTCACACATTCTTTCTCTCTCCCCTCTCTCTCTCTTTCACACATTCTTTCTCTCTCCCCTCTCTCTCTCTTTCACACATTCTTTCTCTCTCCCCTCTCTC
>JAPXFY010001712.1:22500-33237 GCA_030674185.1 Monoplex corrugatus | reverse complement strand
ACACACACAACACAGTCAATACAATTAAAACACAACACAAACACAACACAGCACAATACAATTAAAACACAACTCAACACAGCACAATACAATTTAAACACAACACAACACAGCACAATACAATTAAACACAACACAACACAGCACAATACAATTAAACACAACAACACAGCACAATACAATTAAACACAACACACACAACACAGCACAATACAATTAAACACAACTCAACACAACACAGCACAATACAATTAAACACAAACACAACACAGCACAATACAATTAAACACAACAAACACAACACAGCACAATACAATTAAACACAACACAACACAGCACAATACATTAACACAACACAACACAAACAACAACAACAGCAATACATAAACACAACACAACACAGCACAATCAATTAAACACAACACAACACAGACAATACAATTAAAACAACACACACAGCAAATACAATAAACACAACACACACACACAGCACAACACATACACAACACAAACACACAACACAGCACATACAATAACACAACACAACAGCACAACAATAAACACAAACAACAACACAACAGCACATAAACTAAACACAACACAACACAGCAAAATACAATTAAACACAACACAACACAACACAGCACAGCAATTACAACACAACACACACACACAATACACAACACAACACAGCACAGCACAAGCACACAACACAACACAACAATACACAACAACAGACACAGCACAACACAACACAACACACAGCAAACAACAGCACAGACAAACCAACAACAACAACAACAGCACTACAACACAACATACAACACAACAACACACAACACACAGCACAATACAACACAACACAACACAACTACAGCACAACAACAAACAACACAACACAGCACAACAACACACAACATACACACAAGACACAACACAACACACAACACAACAAACACAACAAACACACAACACAGCACAAACAACACACAGACAACAACAGCACAGCACACAACACAACAGTACAGCACAACACACAACACAACACAGAAACTACACAACAACAGTACAGCACATACACACACAACACAACACAACACACAACACAGTACAACACAACACAACACAACACAAGCACAACAACAGACAACACAACAACACAACAGCACACAACACACACAACAACCAACACAGAACACGTACAACACAACACAACCACAACAACAGCACAGCACAGTACAAACACACAACACTACACAACATACAGCACAACACACAACACAGCACAAACAACACAGTCACAACAACAACACAACAGCACACAACAAGTACACACAACACACACAACAGCAACACAGTACAAACAAACACAGCACAACAACAGCACACACAGTACACACAACACAACACAACACAACAACAGCACAACGCACAGTACAACACAACCAACAACAACACACAACAACAACAGACAGCACAGTACAACACAACACAACACAACAACAACACCAGTACAACACAACACGCACAAACAACAGCACAGCACAGTACAACACAACAACACAACAACAGCACAGACAGTACAACAACACACACAACAACACACAACACAGTACAACACACACACACAACAACAGCACAGCACAGTACAACACAACACAACACAACAACAGCACAGCACAGTACAAACACAACACAAACACAACACAAACAAACAGCACAGCACAGTACAACACAACACAACACAACACAACAACAGCACAGCACAGTACAACACAACAACATATACAACAACAGCACAGCACAGTACAACACAACACTATACAACAACAGCACAGCACAGTACAACACAACACTCACACAACAACAGCACACAGCACAGTACAAAACACAACACAACCACACAACAACAGCACAGCACAGTACAACACAACACACAACACAATACAAACAACAGCACAGCAACAGCACAGCACAGCACAACACAACACAACACAAACACAACACAGCAAACAGCACAGCACAAGCACAGACAACACAACACAACACAACAACAGCACAGTACAACAGAACACAACAACAGCACAGTACAACACAATACAACACAACACAAACACAACAACAGCACAGCACAGTACAACACACACAACACAACACTACACAACAACAGCACAGCACAGTACAACACAACATAACACAACAACAGCACAGCACAGTACAACACAACACAACACAACAACAGCACAGCACAGTACAAACACAACACTACACAACAACAGCACAGCACAGTACAACACAACACAACAACAGCACAGCACAACAACAGCACAGTACAGTACAACACACACAACACAGCACTACACAACAACAGCACAGCACAGTACAACACAACACACAACAACAGCACAGCACAGTGCAACACAACACTATACAACAACAGCACAGCACAGTACAGCACAGCACAACACAACAACAGCACAGCACAGTACAACACAACACTACACAACAACAGCACAGCACAGTACAACACAACACTACACAACAACAGCACAGCACAGTACAACACAACACTACACAACAACAGCACAGCACAGTACAACACAACACTATACAACAACAGCACAGCACAGTACAACACAACACTACACAACAACAGCACAGCACAGTATAACACAACACTACACAACAACAGCACAGCACAGTACAACACAACACAACACAACAACAGCACAGCACAGTACAACACAACACAACACAACAACAGCACAGCACAGCACAATACAACACAACACAACAACAGCACAGCACAGTACAACACAACACTACACAACAACAGCACAGCACAGTACAACACAACACAACACAACAACAGCACAGCACAGTACAACACAGCACTACACAACAACAGCACAGCACAGTACAACACAGCACTACACAACAACAGCACAGCACAGTACAATACAGCACAACACAACAACAGCACAGCACAGTACAACACAACACAACACAACACAACAACAGCACAGCACAGTACAACACAACACTACACAACAACAGCACAGCACAGTACAACACAATAATTACAATATTTAATAATTACAATATTTATATAGCGCAAAATCTTGATAAAATCAAATCTAAGCGCTGAAGCAGACACACACGCAAGCACGCACGCACGCACGCACGCACACACACGCACGCACCCACACACACACACACACACACACACACACACACACACACACACACACACACACACACACACACACACACCACACGCATGGCTATAAATGGGGAGAAAGAATAAAAGCAATAAAAGCAAGAATAAAAGCAATGGAAAATTATAGAGAGCATAGCATATACAATTATATATTATAACCATGTGATTCCCTCCGAGCGGAGACAGGCTGCAGAGGGGGGGGGGGGGTGAGTGAGGTTAGGATTTTATGCGGAGGAGAAAAGGTGAGTTTTGAGAGCGGACTTGAAGGAGACAAAAGTAGGTTGCTGACGGACTGAGAGAGGAAGTTTGTTCCAGGAGAGTGGACCAGAAACAGAGAAGGCTCGTGGACCATAGGTATTGAGCTTAGTGCGAGACAACAACAGCACAGCACAGTATAACACAACACTACACAACAACAGCACAGCACAGTACAACACAACACTACACAACAACAGCACAGCACAGTACAGCACAACACAACAACAGCACAGCACAGTATAACACAACACTACACAACAACAGCACAGCACAGTACAACACTACACAACAACAGCACAGCACAGTACAACACAACACTACACAACAACAGCACAGCACAGTACAACACAACACTACACAACAACAGCACAGTACAATACAACACAACACATACACAACAACAGCACAGCACAGTACAACACAACACTACACAACAACAGCACAGCACAGTACAACACAACACTACACAACAACAGCACAGCACAGTACAACACAACACTACACAACAACAGCACAGCACAGTACAACACAACACTACACAACAACAGCACAGCACAGTACAACAAAACACTACACAACAACAGCACAGCACAGTACAACACAACACTACACAACAACAGCACAGCACAGTACAACACAACACAACACAACAACAGCACAGCACAGTACAACACAACACTACACAACAACAGCACAGCACAGTACAACACAACACTACACAACAACAGCACAGCACAGTACAACACAACACTACACAACAACAGCACAGCACAGTACAACACAAAACTACACAACAACAGCAATGCACAGTACAACACAACATTACACAACAACAGCACAGCACAGCACAGTACAACACAACACAACACAACACAACAACAGCACAGTACAACACAACACAGCACTACACAACAACAGCACAGTACAGTACAACACAACACAACACAACAACAGCACAGCACAGCACAGTACAACACAACAACAGCACAGCACAGTACAACACAACACAGCACTACACAACAACAGCACAGCACAGTACAACACAACACAACACACAACAGCACAGCACAGCACAGTACAGCACAGTACAACACAACACTACACAACAACATCACAGTACAACACAACACAACACAAAACAACACAACACAACACAACACAACAACAGCACAGCACAGTACAACACAACACAACACAACAACAGCACAGCATAGTACAACACAACACAACACAACAATAGCACAGCACAGTACAACACAACACAACACAACAACAGCACAGCACAGCACAGTACAGCACAGTACAACACAACACTACACAACAACATCACAGTACAACACAACACAACACAAAACAACACAACACAACACAACAACAGCACAGCACAGTACAACACAACACAGCACAACAACAGCACAGCACAGTACAACACAACACTACACAACAACAGCACAGCACAACACAACAACAGCACAGCACAGTACAAACACAAACACAACACAACAACAGCACATCACAGTACAACACAACAAACAGCACAAGTACAACACAACACAACACAACACAACAACAGCACAGCACAGTACAACACAACACAACACAACACAACAACAGCACAGCACAGTACAACACAACACTACACAACAACAGCACAGCACAGCACAGCACAGCACAGTACAACACACACAACAACAGTACAGCACAGTACAACACAACACTACACAACAACAGCACAGCACAGTACAACACAACACAACACAACAACAGCACAGCACAGTACAACACAACACTACACAACAACAGCACAGCACAGTACAACACAACACTACACAACAACAGCACAGCACAGTACAACACAACACTACACAACAACAGCACAGCACAGTACAACACAACACTACACAACAACAGCACAGCACAGTACAACACAGCACTACACAACAACAGCACAGCACAGTACAACACAACACTACACAACAACAGCACAGCACAGTACAATACAACACAACACTACACAACAACAGCACAGCACAGTACAACACAACACTACACAACAACAGCACAGCACAGTACAACACAACACTACACAACAACAGCACAGCACAGTACAACACAACACTACACAACAACAGCACAGCACAGTACAACACAACACTACACAACAACAGCACAGCACATACAACACAACACTACACAACAACAGCACAGCACAGTACAACACAACACTACACAACAACAGCACAGCACAGTACAACACAACACTACACAACAACAGCACAGCACAGTACAACACAACACTACACAACAACAGCACAGCACAGTACAACACAACACTACACAACAACAGCACAGCACAGTACAACACAACACTACACAACAACAGCACAGCACAGTACAACACAACACTACACAACAACAGCACAGCACAGTACAACACAACACTACACAACAACAGCACAGCACAGTACAACACAACACTACACAACAACAGCACAGCAACAGTACAACACAACACTACACAACAACAGCACAGCACAGTACAACACAACACTACACAACAACAGCACGCACAGTACAACACAACACACACAACAACAGCACAGCACAGTACAACACAACACTACACAACAACAGCACAGCACAACACAACAACAGCACAGCACAGTACAACACAACACTACACAACAACAGCACAGCACAGTACAACACAACACACACAACAACAGCACAGCACAGTACAACAAAACACAAACAACACAACACAGTGGACCAGAACCAGAGAAGGCTCGTGGACCATAGGTATTGAACTTAGTGCGTGGAAAGCGAAAAGTCAGAGGATCGGAGGCAGAGCGGAGGGTACGTGAGGGAACATAGATATCAAGTAGGCTTGACAGGTAATCGGGGGCTGCGTTATTGAGGCTTTTGTAGCACATGGTGTCTAGTTTGTACTGTATGCGCTTTGATACAGGGAGCCAGTGAAGTTGTGCCAGGAGAGGAGATATGTGGTCAGCTTTTTTCTTTTTGAGTACAAGGCGTGCAGCATTGTTTTGAATGCGCTGTAGGATGTGAATGGTGGAGGCAGGAAGACCAGACAGGAGTGAATTGCAATAGTCAATGCGAGACATTATGAAGGAGAGAACGAGTTTTGCAGTTGTTTCCACAGAGAGGTACTTCCTGATCAAGCTTATACGATGGAGGTGATAGTAGCAAGATCTGGCAGTTTGAGAAACAAAGTTGTTCATGGAGAGGGTAGAGTCAATGCAGACACCAAGGTTTTTAGCTGAATCAGAAATTGGGACTGATGTGTTACATAATGGGAGAGAAAGAGGAGGCAGCTGAGAAAGTTTCTGACGGGTGCCAATGAGGATAGCTTCTGTCTTGTCGTCATTAAGCTGAAGTTTGTTGAACGTCATCCAGTTCTTAATGTCCGAGTAACACTCAGTGGTGCGAGTCAAGAGGCGCTGTATATTGTCTGGTGTGTCACTGTCTAGAAGTTGGGTGTCATCAGCATAGAAGTGGTGTTTTATAGAGTGGGAGTTGATGATGGTGGACAGGGGGGAGGTATAAAGAGTGAAAAGAACAGGGCCAAGGACAGATCCTTGTGGAACACCACAGGTCAGGCATGCAGGTTGAGAGTAAGTGCCATTAATGAGAACAGTTTGTTTTCTGTTTGACAGATATGAAGTGAAAAAGTAGAGTATCATTGTATGTCCTGTATTATTGTATGTCCTGTATCATTGTATGTCCTGTATTATTGTATGTCCTGTATTATTGTATCATTGTATGTCCTGTATTATTGTATGTCCTGTATTATTGTATGTCCTGTATCATGTATGTCCTGTATTATTGTATTCCTGTATTATTGTATGTCCTGTATTATTGTATGTCCTGTATCACTGCATGTCCTGCATTATTGTATGTCCTGTATTATTGTATGTCCTGTATCATTGTATCATTGTATGTCCTGTATTATTGTATGTCCTGTATCATTGTATGTCCTGTATCACTGTATGTCCTGTATCACTGTATGTCCTGTATCACTGTATGTCCTGTATCATTGTATGTCCTGTATCATTGTATGTCCTGTATCATTGTATGTCCTGTATCATTGTATGTCCTGTATCACTGTATGTCCTGTATCACTGTATGTCCTGTATCACTGTATGTCCTGTATCATTGTATGTCCAGTATCACTGTATGTCCTGTATCATTGTATGTCCTGTATCATTGTATGTCCTGTATCATTGTATGTCCTGTATCACTGTATGTCCTGTATCACTGTATGTCCTGTATCACTGTATGTCCTGTATCATTGTATGTCCTGTATCACTGTATGTCCTGTATCATTGTATGTCCTGTATCACTGTATGTCCTGTATCACTGTATGTCCTGTATCATTGTATGTCCTGTATCATTGTATGTCCTGTATCACTGTATGTCCTGTATCATTGTATGTCCTGTATCACTGTATGTCCTGTATCATTGTATGTCCTGTATCACTGTATGTCCTGTATCATTGTATGTCCTGTATTATTGTATGTCCTGTATCACTGTATGTCCTGTATCATTGTATGTCCTGTATCATTGTATGTCCTGTATCACTGTATGTCCTGTATCATTGTATGTCCTGTATCACTGTATGTCCTGTATCATTGTATGTCCTGTATCACTGTATGTCCTGTATTATTGTATGTCCTGTATTATTGTATGTCCTGTATCATTGTATGTCCTGCATCACTGTATGTCCTGTATCATTGTATGTCCTGTATCATTGTATGTCCTGTATTATTGTATGTCCTGTATTATTGTATGTCCTGTATCACTGTATGTCCTGTATTATTGAATGTCCTGTATCACTGTATGTCCTGTATTATTGTATGTCCTGTATCATTGTATGTCCTGTATCACTGTATGTCCTGTATCACTGTATGTCCTGTATTATTGTATGTCCTGTATCACTGTATGTCCTGTATTATTGTATGTCCTGTATCACTGTATGTCCTGTATCACTGTATGTCCTGTATTATTGCATGTCCTGTATCACTGTATGTCCTGTATTATTGTATGTCCTGTATTATTGTATGTCCTGTATCACTGTATGTCCTGTATTATTGTATGTCCTGTATCACTGTATGTCCTGTGTCACTGTATGTCCTGTATTATTGTATGTCCTGTATCATTGTATCATTGTATGTTCTGTATTATTGCATCATTGTATGTCCTGTATTATTGTATGTCCTGTATTATTGTATGTCCTGTATCATTGTATGTCCTGTATCACTGTATGTCCTGTATTATTGTATGTCCTGTATCACTGTATGTCCTGTATCACTGTATGTCCTGTATTATTGTATGGCCTGTATCACTATATGTCCTGTATCATTGTATGTCCTGTATCACTGTATGTCCTGTATCATTGTATGTCCTGTATCATTGTATGTCCTGTATCATTGTATGTCCTGTATTATTGTATGTCCTGTATCATTGTATGTACTGTATCATTGTATGTCCTGTATCACTGTATGTCCTGTATCACTGTATGTCCTGTATCATTGTATGTCCTGTATCACTGTATGTCCTGTATCATTGTATGTCCTGTATCATTGTATGTCCTGTATCATTGTATGTCCTGTATTATTGTATGTCCTGTATTATTGTATGTCCTGTATTATTGTATGTACTGTATTATTGTATGTCCTGTATCATTGTATGTCCTGTATCATTGTATGTCCTGTATCACTGTATATCCTGTATTATTGTATGTCCTGTATTATTGAATGTCCTGTATCATTGTATGTCCTGCATTATTGTATGTCCTGTATCACTATATGTCCTGTATCATTGTATGTCCTGTATCATTGTATGTCCTGTATCATTGTATGTCCTGTATCATTGTATGTCCTGTATTATTGTATGTCCTGTATCATTGTATGTCCTGTATCATTGTATGGCCTGTGTCATTGTATGTCCTGTATTATTGTATGTCCTGTATCATTGTATGTCCTGTATCACTGTATGTCCTGTATTATTGTATGTCCTATTATTGTATGTCCTGTATCATTGTATGTCCTGTATTATTGTATGTCCTGTATCATTGTATGTCCTGTATTATTGTATGTCCTGTATCATTGTATGTCCTGTATCATTGTATGTCCTGTATTATTGTATGTCCTGTATCATTGTATGTCCTGTATCATTGTATGTCCTGTATCATTGTATGTCCTGTATTATTGTATGTCCTGTATCATTGTATGTCCTGTATTATTGTATGTCCTGTATTATTGTATGTCCTGTATTATTGTATGTCCTGTATTATTGTATGTCCTGTATTATTGTATGTCCTGTATTATTGTATGTCCTGTATCATTGTTTGTCCTGTATTATTGTATGTCCTGTATCATTGTATGTCCTGTATCATTGTATGTCCTGTATTATTGTATGTCCTGTATCATTGTATGTCCTGTATTATTGATGTCCTGTATCATTGTATGTCCTGCATTATTGTATATCCTGTATCATTGTATGTCCTGTATCATTGTATGTCCTGTATTATTGTATGTCCTGTATCATTGTATGTCCTGTATTATTGTATGTCCTGTATCATTGTATGTCCTGTATCATTGTATGTCCTGTATCATTGTATGTCCTGTATTATTGTATGTCCTGTATTATTGTATCATTGTATGTCCTGTATCATTGTATGTCCTGTATCATTGTATGTCCTGTATTATTGTATGTCCTGTATTATTGTATCATTGTATGTCCTGTATCATTGTATGGCCTGTGTCATTGTATGTCCTGTATCATTGTATGTCCTGTATCATTGTATGTCCTGTATCATTGTATGGCCTGTGTCATTGTATGTCCTGTATCATTGTATGGCCTGTATCATTGTATGTCCTGTATTATTGTATGTCCTGTATCATTGTATGTCCTGTATTATTGTATGTCCTGTATCATTGTATGTCCTGTATCATTGTGTGTCCTGTATCATTTTATGTCCTGTATCATTTGTGAACTCCTGTGTTGTTGAATAACAGTATTAAATATGGGTGAATGAAAAAAAAATAGTTGTTTGTTGACCATTACTGTGTGTTGGGGCGATAGGTAAATAGGACTGTAAGTTCTGTCTATCCCTCTTAGCAAGATCAGGTCTTAGCGAGCCTGACGCCTGCCTAGATAGTTCCATAACCCTGGGGTCGTAGGGGAGTGAGATGGCAGAGACCTCAAATTTTCCCTGGGCCCAACAACCACGAGGGC
>JAPXFY010001712.1:10000-15000 GCA_030674185.1 Monoplex corrugatus | reverse complement strand
AAAAAGAAAGAAGAAGAAGAAGAAGAAGAAGAAGAAGAAGAAGAAGAAGAAGAAGAAGAAGAAGAAGAAGAAGAAGAAGAAGAAGAAGAAGAAGAAGAAGAAGAAGAAGAAAGAAGAAGAAGAAGAAGAAGAAGAAGAAGAAGAAGAAGAAGAAGAAGAAGAAGAGAAGAAGAAGAAGAAGAAGAAAAAGAAAAAAAGAAGAAGAAGAAGAAGAAGAAGAAGAAGAAGAAGAAGAAGAAGAAGAAGAAGAGAAGAAAAAGAAGAAAAAACGCAGAAGGAAGAAGAAGAAGAAGAAGAAGAGAAGAAAAGAAGAAAAAAGAAGAAGAAGAAGAAGAAGAAAAGCAGAAGAAGAAGAAGAAGAAGAAGAAGAAGAAGAAGAAGAAGAAGAAGAAGAAAAGAGAAGAAAAGAAGAAGAAGAAGAAGAAGAAGAAGAAAAGAAGAAGAAGAAGAAGAAGAAGAAAGAAGAGAAAAGAAGAAAAGAAGAAGAAGAAGAAGAAGAAGAAGAAGAAGAAAACGCAAAAGAAAAGAAGAAGAAGAAAAGCAGAAGAGAAGAAGAAGAAGAAGAAGAAGAAGAAGAAGAAGAAGAAGAAGAAGAAGAAAAAAAGAAGAAAAAAAGAAGAAGAAGAAGAAGAAGAAGAAGAAGAAGAAGAAGAAGAAGAGAAGAAGAAGAAGAAGAAGAAGAGAGAGAGGAGAGAGAAAAGAAGAAAAGAAGAAGAAAGAAGAAAAGAAGAAGAAGAAAGAAAAAGAAGAAGAGAAAGAAGAAGAAGAAGAGGAGAAGGAGTGGAAAACAAGAAAAAACAAGAAGAACAAGAAGAACAGAAAAGGAAAACGAAAAGAATGAAGAGAAAGAAAAGAAGTAAGGAAGAAGTTGTCTTTTTACTGTGGCAACCAACCATTCCACGTCACAAGTGAACAATCAGAGCCCTGGAAAATGGTATGACAATTCCTGACAGATGTATGGAGGTGTAAGGAAACCAATCAGATGTCAGATGAAACTTGCGATGTAACAGACGATTGCCGCTCATGGTCAACACAATGTGTGATGTCTGCAGTTCGTGCTGATTCAAACACCCTGGGCCTTTACTGGTGTACACGTATGACTTTACTGATGTACATGTATGACTTTACTGATGTACATGTATGACTTTAGTGATGTACATGTATGACTTTACTGATGTACATGTGTGACTTTACTGATGTACATGTGACTTTACTGACGTACATGTGTGACTTTACTGATGTATGTGTGTGAATTTACTGATGTACGTGTGACTTTACTGATGTACATTGTGACTTTACTGATGTACATGTGACTTTACTGATGTACATGTGACTTTACTGATGTACATTGTGACTTTACTCATGTACATGTGACTTTACTGATGTACATTGTGACTTTACTGATGTACATTGTGACTTTACTGATGTACATGTGACTTTACTGATGTACATGTGACTTTACTGATGTACATTGTGACTTTACTCATGTACATGTGACTTTACTCATGTACATGTGACTTTACTGATGTACATGTGACTTTACCGATGTACATGTGACTTTACTGATGTACATATGACATTACTGATGTACATATGACTTTACTGATGTACATGTGTGACTTTACTGATGTACATATGACTTTACTGATGTTACATGTGACTTTACTGATGGACATGTGTGACTTTACTGATGTACATGTATGACTTTACTGATGTAAATGTGACTTTACTGATGTACATGTGTGACTTTACTGATGTACATGTGTGACTTTACTGATGTACATGTGAAATTACTGATGTACATGTGACTTTACTGATGTACATGTGTGATTTTACTGATGTACCTGTATGACTTTACTGATGTACATGTATGATTTTACTGGTGTACATGTGTGACTTTACTGATGTACATGTGTGACTTTACTGATGTACATGTATGACTTTACTGGTGTACATGTGTGACTTTACTGGTGTACATGTGTGACTTTACTGATGTACATGTGTGACTTTAATGATGTACATGTGACTTTACTGATGTACATGTGACTTCACTGATGTACATGTGACTTTACTGATGTATATGTGTGATTTTACTGATGTACATGTATGACTTTACTGATGTACATGTATGACTTTACTGATGTACATGTGTGACTTTACTGATGTACATGTGACTTTACTGATGTACACGTGAATTTACTGATGTACATGTGACTTTACTGATGTACATGTGACTTTACTGATGTACATGTGACTTTACTGATGTACATGTGACTTTACTGATGTACATGTGTGACTTTACTGATGTACATGTGACTTTACTGATGTACATGTGACTTTACTGATGTACATGTGTGATTTTACTTATGTACATGTGACTTTACTGATGTACATGTGTGACTTTACTGATGTACATGTGTGACTTTACTGATGTACATGTGACTTCACTGATGTACATGTGTGACTTTACTGATGTACATGTGACTTTACTGATGTACATGTGACTTTACTGATGTACATGTGTGACTTTACTGATGTACATGTGACAACACAACACAACAACAGCACAGTGCAACACAACACAACACAACAACAGTACAGTACAACACAACACAACACAACAACAGTACAGCACAACACAACACAACAACAGTATAGTGCAACACAACACAACAACAGCACAGTACAACACAACAACAGCACAGTACAGTACAACACTACACAACAACAGTACAGCACAGTACAACACAACATAACACAACAACAGCACAGTACAACACAACACAACACAAATACAGTACACCACAGTACAACACAACACAACAACAGTACAGCACAGAACAACACAACACAACACAACAACAGTACAGTACAGTACAACACAACACAACACAACAACAGTACAGTACAGTACAACACAACACAACACAAACAACAGTACAGTACAGTACAACAGAACACAACACAACAACAGTACAGCACAGTACAACACAACACAACACAACAACAGTACAGCAGAGTACAACACAACACAACACAACAACAGTACAGCAGAGTACAACACAACACAACACAACAACAGTACAGCACAGTACAACACAACACAACAGTATAGCACAGTACAACACAACACAACAAACAGTACAGCACAGTACAACACAACACAACAACAGTACAACACAGCACAACACAAACACAACACAACACAACACAACACAACACAACACAACACAACAGTACAGCACAGTACAACACAACACAACAACAGTACAGTACAGTACAACACAACACAACACAATAACAGTACAGCACAGAACAACACAACAACAGTAGAGTACAGTACAGTACAACACTACACAACACAACAACAGTACAGCACAGTACAACACAACACAACACAACAACAGTACAGCACAGAACAACACAACACAACACAACAACAGTACAGCACAGTACAACACAACACAACAACAGTACAGCACAGTACAACACAACACAACACAACAACAGTACAGCACAGTACAACACAACACAACAACAGTACAGCACAGTACAACACAACACAACACAACAACAGTACAGCACAGTATAACACAACACAACACAACAACAGTACAGCACAGTACAACACAACACAACACAACAACAGTACAGTACAGTATAACACAACACAACACACAACAACAGTACAGCACAGTACAACACAACACAACACAAATACAGTACAGCACAGTACAACACAACAAAACACAACACAAACAACAGTACAGCACAGTACAACACAACACAACAACAGAACAGCACAGTACAACACAACACAACACAACACAAACACAACAACAGTACAGTACAGTACAACACAACACAACACAACAACAGTACAGTACAGTACAACAGAACACAACACAACAACAGTACAGCACAGTACAACACAACACAACACAACAACAGTACAGCAGAGTACAACACAACACAACACAACACAACAACAGTACAGCAGAGTACAACACAACACAACACAACAACAGTACAGCACAGTACAACACAACACAACAACAGTGCAGCACAGAACAACACAACACAACAACAGTACACCACATACAACACAACACAACACAACAACAGTACAGCACAGTACAACACAACACAGCAACAGTACAACACAACACAACACAACACAACACAGCACAGCACAGCACAGCACAGCACAACACAACACAACACAGCACAACACAACACAACACACACAACACAACACAACACAACACAACAACAACACCAACACCAACACCAACACCAGCACCAGCACCAGCACCAGCACCAGCACCAGCACCAGCACCAGCACCATCACCAGCACCATCACCATCACCATCACCATCACCATCACCATCACCATCACCAGCACCAGCACCAGCACCAGCACCAGCACCAGCACCAGCACCAGCACCAGCAACAGCAACAGCAACAGCAAACGCAACAGCAAACGCAACGCAACGCAACGCAACGCAACGCAACGCAACGCAACGCAACACAACGCAACACAACGCAGCACAACGCAGCACAGCACAACGCAGCACAACGCAACACAACGCAACACAACGCAACACAACGCAACACAACACAGCAACAGTACAGCACAACGCAACACAACACAACATAACACAACACAACACAACACAACAAAAGTACAGCACAGAACAACCCAACACAACACAACACAACAACAGTACAGCATAGTGCAACACAACCCAACACAACACAGCAACAGTACAACACAACCCAACACAACACAACACCACACCACACCACACCACACACACCACACCACACCACACCACACCACACCACACCACACCACAAGACAAGACAAGACAAGACAAGACAAAACAAGACAACAGTACAGCACAGTACAACACAACACAACACAACACAACACAGCACAACACAACACAGCAACAGTACAGCACAGTACAACACAACACAACACAACACAACACAGC
>JAPXFY010001712.1:0-2500 GCA_030674185.1 Monoplex corrugatus | reverse complement strand
TTCAACGAACTGTGACCCAAGGAAGCAGTGGCCGTGGTGTGGTGGTTAGTGCAACTATCGACTGGAAGGTTGTGAGTTCGAATCCCCATCAGTCCCTTCAAAACTATATCATTGTGGGATTTTTCGGCTCTAACCGGCTCCTACCCAGACTGAGGTAACTGAAATATAGTTTCTAACAAAAATGTTAAAGAGTTCCATGGACAGCAAAAGAAAACAAACCAGACAGTCTTGAAGGAAGCAGACAAAGAAAAAAGAAACATGTTTGAAGAAGACGGGCAACATTTGTAGGACGTTTAATGAGGGCAAGAGAAATTTGAGCACCTGGTCACAACAGGAAAGCTGGAGGGAAAAAGACACAAGATAGACTCAGAGAGGAGAAAGTGTTGGACAGTTTTGTGGAGTGGATGAAGAGGGAAAGGGTAGGCGAAAAACTGGTTGAGGCAAATGTAGACAGATTGTCATAGCACTCATCATCATCATCATCATCATCATCATCATCATCATCATCATCATCATCATCATTATCATCATTATCATCATCATATAATAATCATCATCATCATCATCATCATCATCATCATCATCATCATCATCCTCATCATCATCATCCAAGATACAAGATACAAGATAGTTTATTTGTCCCGAAGGAAATTACGTTGCCAATCACATTACAAATTAGACATAAAATTATACATTATAAATTATAAAGGCATTAAAAACAAACAATTAATATTATAATATCACATACTCTCGCATATCACAGCGCGCTGCTCTCACATAGACCAAGTGCCAATTATCACAATAAACATTAAAATAGTAAAAATAGAGTGCAGGTTAAGCATAAAGATTTCAAATAAAATTACGAGTACAAGCGTTGTTAAAAGATAATATGGCTTTGGGTATGAAACTATCTTTGTATCTCGTTGTCCGTGTCGTCGGTTGTCCTCCTCCTCATCATCATCATCCTCATCATCCTCATGTAAATTGTATTTCATTATGGGTTTCATGATCCCTGACATTTTCTGTTGTTCACCTCGTTCAGATTTGTGTTTTCAGGCGGATTGTCTCGTGACGTCATTCCGTTAACAGGACGACACACGCAGCTTGTGTTTGAAACACACACGTTTCACTTCGTTGGAGTTTTATTGCCCTTTTCTTTTTTACCCCCAAATCTCAGCAGCTGTTGTAATAAAAAGTCAGCATATGCCTTGAGTGGCTGTCACATGGCCCAGCATTGCATCAGGGTGTTTACACACTTGGTAACATTACCCTTGGCGTGGCTCACACTTCATGCTGTGTGCACCTGGAAGGACAGAAACAGGTGGCTGGTGAAGGTTGGACCTGTAGCTAACCTCCCCACAAATGGATTCTCTATTTCTCCCCATAGCTGACACCGGTGACCCCTGTGTCATTGCATGCTTCTCTGACCAGCTGACTTATCGAGCCACGAAATAAGAGAAAACAGAGCGCGAAGAGTTTTGAAAGAAGAAGGAGAAGAAGAAAAAGAAAAAGAAAAAGAAAAAGAAGAAGAAGAAGAAGAAGAAAAAGAGAAGAAGAAGAAGAAGAAGAAGAAGAAGAAGAAGAAGAAGAAGAAGAAGAAGAAGAAGAAGAAGAAGAAGAAGAAGAAGAAGAAGAAGAAGAAGAAGAAGAAAACGCAGAAGAACAAGAAGAAGGAGAAGAAGAAGTAGGAGGAGGAGGAAAAGCAGAAGGAGAAGGAGAAGGAGGAGAAGAGGAAGAACAAAAAGAAGAAGAACAAGAAGAAGAAAACAGAAAAGAACGAATAGAAAAAAGAAGAAGAAGGAAGAAGTTGTCTTTTTACTGTACATGTGTGACTTTACTGATGTACATGTGTGACTTTACTGATGTACAGGTGTGACTTTACTGATGTACATGTATGACTTTACTGATATACATGTATGACTTTACTGATGTACATGTGTGACTTTACTGATGTACATGTGTGACTTTACTGATGTACATGTGTGATGTTACTGATACACATGTGTGACTTTACTGATGTACATCTATGATGTTACTGATGTACATGTGACTTTACTGATGTACATGTGACTTTACTGATGTACATGTATGACTTTACTGATGTACATGTATGATGTTGCTGATTTACATGTGACTTTAGTGATGTACATGTATGATGTTACTGATGTATATGTGACTTTACTGATGTACATGTATGACTTTACTGATGTACATGTGTCTCTTTAGTGATGTACATGTATGACTTTACTGATGTACATTTTGACTTTACTGATGTACATGTATGATGTTACTGATGTACATGTGAATTTACTGATGTACATGTGACTTTACTGATGTACATGTGTGACTTTCCTGATGTACATGTATGACTTTACTGATGCACATGTGTGACTTTACTGATGTACATGTGTGACTTTACTGATGTACATGTGTGACTTTACTGATGTACATGTATGACTTTACTGATGTACATGTGTGACTTTACTGATGTACAGTATGA
>JAPXFY010001711.1:25000-33238 GCA_030674185.1 Monoplex corrugatus | reverse complement strand
AAAGGCATAGCATCATTTATCAAAACCGGGACATCATTTATTTGATATTTCAACATCTGTTCACATATGTGATTTTTGATAAAAAGTCAGGACATTGTCTGACATTTGTTCACATTTTGATCACTGTGATAATAATAAATTGTCTGACATTTGTTCACATTTTGATCACTGTAATAATAATAAACAGTCTGACATGATAAGAATGTGATAAAAACGGTCTGACGTGACGATAATGGCCCTGTCTGTCTGATTATACAATGGATGGGCCTGGTTGAGGACTCAGTTGGATGGGGAACAGATCTGGCTGTGGCTAAACAAACTGGTTCTTGAGTGGCACCGCTGCAATACATGAAGGTGATGGCTGTGGGTGAATGATCGTTGCTGCAGCTTTCCTTCTCTCTCTTCAATCTATTTGTTTCTCACCTGTCTCACCTGTCAGCATCACTGGTTTCAGTGTTGGCTACTGCAGTCTTTGACGCCACCACCTCCCTCTAGTCCACTCTGATTTGACTTTTGTGGACAACTTCTTGAATATTTAGGCCACTGATGTTGGTTATGTTCTCAATGTAAAGATTGGAGGTCTGCATTTCTTCCTTTTTTTTTTCTTGAAAAATGTTTGCCATGAGGTCCGTGTTCTTGCTACGTGACACATGACCAATGTATCTTAGTCTTCTCTTTTTGATGTCTGCTGGTACTTTCCTGGTGGTATAAAGCTCTTCCAGGACACTCTCATTAGTTCTTCTGTCTGTCCATTTGACACGTAGTCTCACCTCACCTCTCTCCCTCACTGGGATCGGCGGTAGAAGCCACGCTCGACGTCACAAGTCTTCTCCAGGTCACACATTTGAGATATCTGTGGGTGATCTCCTGGATCTCAGGACTACAGACTTTATCGATGTTGTTGAAATTGGTGGTATGCTGTCATCCCTTTCTTCTCCTTGGCTCAACTTTTCCCTGCTGGACCGTTGACAGATCTGTTTTGGTGTTTCTGATTGTGTGGCCTACGTATTTCTTTGTTGATCTCTGTCAGTAGCTGGCACCTGACCTTCAGTTCCTTTAACAGGCTATCGTTTGTTCTTCTGTCTGTCTATTTCACTGTGAGAAGTCTATAGAGCCACATTTCTGCTGCATTGATTTTATTTTCTTTGTCTTTTCTTAGTGTCCAGGCTTCGCAAACCATACAATTAAACAGGCCAAATCATTTTTTTTAGAATTCTTAGTTTTAAATCGTTGGGAAGCCATATGTTTTTCCATACATTGTTTAACTGCATCATTGTTTTGCTTTGCCATACCAATTCTTGTTTTCGCATCTTTGGTGCAGGAGCCATCATTTGTTTTTACAGATCCTGGATACTTGAAATGTTGGAATTTTCTAAGTCTGTTTTATTTATTTGAATGTTTGGATGTTCCTGGCCTACTTTTCTCGCTATGTGCATGACTTTGTTACTTTAGCACTCAGTTCAGTCATGCCCTGCAACCTGCTGCAACTACTTGGTAGAGAATTCCTTTCATGCTTGTTATTTGCCATTAATGTAGTATTGTCCGCATATCTCAAGTTCGTGATGTTTTTTCCCTCCAATCTTTGTTCCCATCTCTTCAAAATCTTCCTCTCTAATGACCTGCTCTGTATATAAGTTAAAATATGAGTCAAAAGTATGCATTACTGCCTGACTCCTTTTTAAAGCCAAAATATTCGCAATGTGCACCTTTCCATCTGATGGTTGCTTTTTGGTTTTCATATAATGCTACAATAAGTGACACCAAGTGTTTGGTGAAGCCCATCTTTGTGAGTGTGATTGTATGCATAGCCAAAACAGTTTCCTTGTGTCTGTGCACTGGGCTAAAATAAAATCTTGTTCTTGTTCTTCTCTTGTTTAACCTTGTTCTCTTAGTCTACATATTCATTTTATTGTATTTAACTCATTTTGATTTTAATGTGCATATCGCGTTGCATCTTTAATCACCTTTTTCTACACCTACCAAAGTTGTTTTTTCAATGAGTATTTCCCTTTTTGTCCATTGTCAAAAGTCCTGACCAAGGCATCTGACTCTTATGATGTGCTTTTTTAACCGTACATATATAGAATTAGTCATTATCTTTGATATTGTTTCGACAAAAAGGGAGTGGAAGAGAGATGAGGAGAGGGAGAGGGTGAGAGAGGGGTGAAAGAGAGAGTGAGAGAGAGTAAGAGCAAGTGTGTACATTTGTTTATGCGTTCTTGTGCCTGTATGTATTTTAATGCGAATGCCAAAACAATTTCCCATTGTGATGCTCTGGGCTAAATAAAATTCTTGTATCTTGTATCTTTGCTATTGTGTTAAACAGTTGATAGTGCATGAACTGTCAAAGTTTCAGTTTCAGTTTCTCAAGATGACGTCTCCGCGATCGGAACGAATTACATATGCTCTAACGTTACAGGTGTCATGTTTATGGTGACCGTGGCACATGCCTTAAGCCTGCACATAAACCCATGAGTTGGCCAAGTCTTGAGGCCTACCTAGCCTATGTTTTACCTAGTATATTTTTTATACTGGTATTTTATTAGCCTCATCATCATCATCATCAGGTGCCCTGCCACATGGCGTTGGCGATCATGGACTTCCATCTGTCTCTATCTCTTGTTGCCCCAAGCATCTCCTCCACCCTCCTCATCTTCAGCCACTCCGCTAGTCCGTCTAGCATTTTCTCCCTGGGTATACCTGGTGCTCTCTTTGCCTCCAGCTTTCCCGTTGTGACCAAGTGCTCCAAATCCCCCTTCCTCATAAAGTAGCCTATAAATGTTGCCTGTCTTTTCCTAATCTTCCTTATGAATGATCTACTTGTGTCTGCCTCCATCAAGACTGTCTCGTTTGATTTCTTTGATGTCCATGGAACTCTCAACATTCTTCTTAGAAACCACATCTCGGCTGCTTCAATCTTGTTCTGGCTTTGCTTGTTGACTGTCCACGCCTTGCATCCGTACAACAGTATTGGTTCTATATAGCATTCAAGAACTCTCTTCCTGATGTTAATTGATAGGCATTTGTTGGTAAGAATGCTTGTCATCTTCTTGAATGCTGTTTTGGCTTGGCCAATTCTGCTGGTTATTTCTGATGTGCATCTGCCGTCTGATGAAATGATCATTCCCAGGTATCTAAATTTATTAACCTGTGTCAAGGTTGTGCCATTTGCTGTTAAATTGCATGAGGGGATTTCATGTTTTTTCCTGATCACCATGACTTCAGTCTTCCTGCTGTTTAGTTCCAACCCCTTAATTTTGTTTTCTATTTCTAGTATGTTCACAAGGCTTTGTAGGTCCCTTTCATTTTCTGCAATTAGCACGGTGTCATCTGCGTATCGAATGTTGTTTATCATTTTCCCTCCAACTTTTAATCCAGGGTCTTCTTCTAGGTTTCTCATGATGTTTTCGCTGTAAAGTGAAAACAGATCTGGTGACAAAACACAACCCTGTCTGACTCCTCATTTGATGTTCTGGAAAGAGCTTATATTGTTTTCTTTTCTCATTGCAGCTGTCTGTTCCCAGTACATATTTCTGATTATTAGTATATTATTTCCATCAACACTGAGTCTCTCCAGTTGGTTGATCAATTCTTCATGTCGTACCCGATCGAAAGCCTTGGTATGGTCAACAAAGCATAAATACAAATCCTTATTCATCTCAATTGACCTCTCTATGATAGTTCTTACGATGTATATGGCATTAATAGTTCCTTTCCCTTCCACAAATCCACACTGTTCATCTGCTATTTCTCTTTTGATTCTATTCCTTGTCCTCCTCATGATTATTCTTAACAGGATTTTTGTTACATGAGTCATCAAACTAATTGTGCGATGGAGTTCGCATTCTATAGCCCCTGTCTTCTTTCGAAGTGCAATGAAAATTGATTTTGACATATCTTCGTCATCATTATCATCATCATTCTAATCATCATCATCATCATACATCCTCATCATCATTGTCATCGTCGTCGTCCTCCTCCTTCTCCTCCTCTTTCCCCTCCTCCTCCTCATCATCCTCACCATCATCTTCATTGCCCATTTACATGTATGATAGATTGCCTCTTTCTCTTTCTGCTTCATGTTGCTACCATTACTGTAGCCTTCACCATGTGTTCATGTGACCTTCATGGCTCTTGGATCTCTGTCTGTCTGCCTGTCTGTCTGCCTGCCTGTCTGTCTGTCTGTCTGTCTGTCTGCCTGCCTGTCTGTCTGCCTCTCTGTCTGTCTGTCTGCCTGTCTGTCTGTTTGTCTGACTGTCTGCATGTATGCCTGTCCGTATGTCTGTCTGTCTGTTTGTCTGCCTGTCTGCATGTATGCCTGTCTGCATGTATGCCTGTCTATCTGTCTGTCTGTTTGTCTATCTGTCTGTCTGTCTGTCTGTTTGTCTGACTTTGTTCCTGTGTCTGGCTCTAGCCCAGTTTCTATGAGAGTGTTGACAGGGGAGCTCAATCACTCTTTCTCTCTCCATCTGTTATGGATGTTTCAATATTCCTTAGAATCCAGGCTCCCCATCAAAAACGAAGTCACACCACAGTCAAAATTCTGTAACTGAAGAATCTAAATGCTATTAAACCATGAGTTATTACACATTAAATGTACAGTTTCCTATCACTAGCTACTTGATATGTACACACCTTCAAAAGGCAAATAACACACAGACATAGACAGTATCTAGAAAGCAGCCTCCACCGTCAGAGACACTGGACAAGTGTGAAGTGACAGAGAGAAACACACTGAGCTTATGCGGAGCTATTTTAAAATCAAACTAACGTGAAACATCATGTTTCTCTGGCCTGACAAAAACGTCAACTGGGCAAAATCACATTTTGTTACAACTTCGTTTGCCTTGATATGACTTGCCCTGTCTTGATATGACTTGCACTGTCTTGATATGACTTGCCCTGTCTCGATATGACTGATTTGCCTTGATATGATGCGGTTTGCCTTGACATGACTCGATTTGCCTTGATATGACTTCCTTGCCTTGATATCACTTGATTTGCCTTGAATGATGACTGATAGACCTGATGCATTGATAGACTGATTTGCTTATATGACTTGATTGCTTGATATGTATCATTTGCCTTGAATGACTCGATTTGCCTTGAAATGACTCAATTTCTGATATGACTTGATTTGCCTTGATAGACTCGATTTGCCTTGATATGACTCGATTTGCCTTGATATGACTTGATTGCCTTGATATGACTGATTTGCCTTGATATGACTTGATTTGCCTTGACTATGACTCGATTTGCTTATTGACTGCGATTTGTCTTGATATGACTTGATTTGCCTTGAATGACTCGATTGCTATTCTTGCCTTGATATGACTTGATTTGTTGCCTTGCTATATGACTTGATTTGCCTTGACATGACTTGATTTGCTTGATATGACTTGATTTGTCCTTGATATGACTCGATTTGCCTTGATATGACTTGATTTGCCTTGATATGACTCGATTTGCCTTGATATGACTTGATTTGCATTGATATGACTTGATTTGCCCTTGAATATGACTTGCATTGTCTTGATATGACTTGATTTGTCTTGACATGATTTGATTTGTCTTGATATGACTATTGCCCTGTCTTGATATGACTCAATTTGCTTGACATGACTTGATTTGTCTTGTTGATGATTGCCTGTCTTGATATGACTTGATTTCTTGATCTGACATGATTTGATTTGTCTTGATATGACTTGATTTGTCTTGTATGACTCGATTTGTCTTGACATGACATGATTTGTCTTGATATGACTTGCCCTGTCTTGATATGACTTGATTTGTCTTGACATGATTTGATTTGTCTTGATATGACTTGCCCTGTCTTGATATGACTCAATTTGTCTTGACATGACTTGATTGTCTTGTTATGACTTGCCCTGTCTTGATATGACTTGATTTCTCTTGACATGATTTGATTTGCCTTGATTGACTTGATTTGCCTTGATATGACTTGATTTGTCTTGATATGACTTGATTTGTCTTGACATGACTTGATTGTCTTGATATGACTTGATTTGCCTTGATATGACTTGATTTGCCTTGATGTGACTCGATTTTGCCTTGATATGACTTGATTTGCCTTGATATGACTCGATTTGTTTTGACATGACTTGATTTGCCTTGATATGACTTGATTTGTCTTGACATGACTGATTTGTCTTGATGTGACTTGATTTGCTTTGATATGACTTGATTTGCCCTGATATGACTCGATTTGCCTTGATATGACTTGATTTGTCTTGAAATGACTTGATTTGCCTTGATTTGACTTGATTTGTCTTGACATGACTTGATTTGTCTTGATATGACTTGATTTGCCTTGATATGACTCGATTTGCCTTGATATGGCTTGATTTGCCTTGATATGACTCGAGTTTTCTTGATTTGACTTGACTTGCCTTGATATGACTTGATTTGTCTTGATGTGACTTGATTTGCCTTGACATGACTTGATTTGTCTTGATGTGACATGACTTGCCTTAATATGACTTGATTTGCCTTGATATGACTTGACTTGCCTTGTGTATGACTCGATTTGCTTGTATATGACTTGATATAAATTGATATGACCTCATTTGTCAAGATATGACTTCATTTGTCAAGATATGACTTCAATTGCCTGGGTATGACTTGATTTGTCTTGATATGACTTGATTTGTCTTAATATGACTTGCCCTGTCTTGATTTGACTTGATTTGCCTTGATATGACTCGATTTCCTTGATATTGACTTGATTTGTCCTTGATATGACTTGATTTGTCTTGATATGACTTGCTTTGTCTTGATATGACTTGATTTGTCTTGATATGACTTGATTTGTCTTGACATGACTTGATTTGCATTGATATGACTTGATTTGTCTTGATATGACTTGATTTGCATTGAATGACTTGATTTGTCTTGATATGACTTGATTTGTCTTGACATGACTTGATTTGTCTTGATATGACTTGATTTGTCTTGACATGACTTGATTTGTCTTGATATGACTTGATTTGTCTTGATATGACTTGATTTGTCTTGACATGACTTGATTTGTCTTGATATGACCTGATTTGTCTTGACATGACTTGATTTGTCTTGATATGACTTGATTTGCCTTGATATGACTTGATTTGTCTTGATATGACTTGATTTGTCTTGACATGACTTGATTTGTCTTGACATGACTTGATTTGTCTTGATATGACTTGATTTGCCTTGATATGACTTGACTTGCCTTGATATGACTTGATTTGCCTTGATATGACTCGATTTGCCTTGATATGACTTGATATAAATTGATATGACCTCATTTGTCAAGATATGACTTCATTTGTCAGATGACTTCATTTGCCTGATATGACTTCATTTGCCTTGATATGACTTCATTTGCCTTGATATGACTCGATTTGCCTTGATATGACTTCATTTGCTTGGATATGACTTGTTATGACTTCATTGGCCTAGATTTGCCTTGATATGACTTCATTTGCCTAGATTTGCCTTGATTTGACTTGATATGACTTGACATGACTTGACATGACTTGATAACCTTGATATGGCTTGACATGACTTGATATGACTTGATAACCTTGATATGACATGACATGACTTGATTTGCTTGATATGACTTGATGTGACTTGTTAACCTTGATATGACTTGACATGACTTGATTTGCCTTGATGTGACTTGATATGACTTGATAACCTTGATATGACTTGATATGACTTGATTTGTCTTGATATGACTTGATTTGTCTTGATATGACTTGCCCTGTCTTGATATGACTTGATTTACCTTGCTATGACTTGATTTGCCTTGACATGACTTGATTTGCTTTGACATGACTTGATTTGTCTTGATATGACTTGATTTGTCTTGATATGACTTGAGTTGCCTTGATATGACTTGATTTGTCTTGATATGACTTGATTTGTCTTAATATGACTTGATATGACTTCATTTGCCTTGATATGACTTGATATGACTTGATGACCTTGATATGACTTGACATGACTTGATTTGCCTTCATATGACTTGATATGACTTGATAACCTTGATATGACTTGACATGACTTGATTTGCCTTGATATGACTTGATATGACTTGATAACCTTGATATGACTTGACATGACTTGATTTGCCTTGATATGACTTGATATGACTTGATGACCTTGATATGACTTGACATGACTTGATTTGCCTTGATATGACTTGATATGACTTCATTTGCCTAAATTTGC
>JAPXFY010001711.1:2500-7500 GCA_030674185.1 Monoplex corrugatus | reverse complement strand
AAAACAAAACAAAAAAAAACAAAAAAAACAAAAAACAAACAAAAAAAACAAAAAAAAGGTGGGGGGGGGGGGGGGGGGGGGGAGTGATAGAGGAGGAGTGAAGAAGATATTTGAAAATTGTCAATTTTGAATTTGAGAAAAGATGATCCAGAAAACAACTGTTTTGAAGAGGGGAAGGTAAAACTAACAAATAATGTTACCATAATTATCGATTTAAACAAACAAACTGACAAACAAAATTAGTAAATATCCGGAAGAAATGAATAAAAAGTAAAACTAATAATTGACTAACCACAACAATGAACAAGTCAAATAACATTTTAAAGGTAATTCGCTATAGGACTTTTTGACAGGCTAACAAAAAATTCATACAGTAATGATGATGAGGCAAATATGTCAGAAACTGTACTCACAGATAGTGTTGGAATATGTCGTTTTACCCTAACGCAAGAAAGAATATGACTATGTGTTATCTTCTTTCCACACAGACACACTATGTTATTGGTATATTTTGTTTTGAATGCATCAAGTTTCCATCTGTACATAAGGGACTGTATAGTTCTGCTGGCATGAAGCTGCTTAAGTATTTTGCTAACTTCAAAGTTCATGTGACATTTATCATACTTTTTCTGTTTTAATTGGAACTGCTTCCAGACGTAGTTGTCCACTAAAGTGTAATTCTTGTGCAACGAGAGAGAAAGCTGGATATTGTTTGAATCTGGTGAGTTATTAGCTCCCCGTTTGGCAGCCCTGTCAACTTTATTATTATAACTAAAAGAACTATGAGAAGGTATCCAGCAGAAAGTAATATCAGTGCCTCTTAAAGATAAATTATGAATCAAGTGACTTATTTCCAGAATCATTTCTGATCTTGTTTGTAATTTTGATAATTCAAGAGCCTGAAGTACTGATTTTGAATCAACGCAAAGAAGTATCTGAAAAATTGTCCTAGGAAGACTTATCAGAAAGTTTAAAGCCATTAATATTGCAAAGAGTTCAGCTGTAAAGATAGATTTATCAAGTCCTATGTAGAAAGATTTTTCAATTTTGAGAGCAGGTATTAAAAACGCTGAGCCTGCTTTTCTTTCAATTACTGACCCATCAGTGTAAATTTTCAAATGATCAGAATATACGTCGTTTATATGACATTTAACCTGACTTGCCAGTAAGTTTATATTGTCTCCTTTTTTTAAATTAGTGTGGTGTACGTCAAATCGTGCTCTTTGGAGTTCCCAACTGGGTACTGGCGAAAAGGAAGGTCGTATAGATACAGGATCTACGTCTAGATCAATTCCTGAGCCTTTCATGACGTCAGATGTGTATGTTGCAAGTGTGACCTGTGAAGATATTGATTTAGCTCGTTTTGGAAAGTCGGTATCTGATCTCAGTTTAATTTCTGTTTCTGAGATGTTTTCTACGGTAGTGTTTCTTAACAAAAATTTAGTAGAAGCGACTTTCCTTTGCTCATCAAGTGGCAACAGTTTGATTTCATTATATGTCCGAAGACAGGAAGCATGCATTGGAAGACCCAGTGCAAGTTTGAAACCTTTACAATCTATGCTCTGCAGTTTTTTTAGTAAGTGTTTCGGTGCACTGAAGATTTCTTGAGCATAGGTTAATTTAGATCTAACAAGCGATTTACAAAGATGAACAAGTGTTGATGAATCTTGACCCCATGTCTGTTTGCGAACTATTTTTATGAAATTTAAACTTTTTTGAGCTTTGGTTAATAAGTATTCAATATGCTGATTCCAAGATAATTTTGCTGTAAGGAAAACTCCTAAGAATTTAATCGACTCGTTAAACTGAAGAAGAGTATCTCCCAGTTTGAAAGTGGGAATATTTACTGGGTTAGCTCCATTATTAAATAAAACTATTTTTGTTTTTTTCCAGGGATAGATGTAACCCATTTTCTACCATGTATCGCGCTATTTTATCAAGTTCTAATTGGTAGCATTTGCGTGTATAATTGATACAGCGCAAAGGAGTTTTCTTTTTCATATTTACCTGCATCCACATGCATAAATCGTCAGCATATTGAGCTAAAACTACATGCTTAGATACTTTACTGGGTAAGTCATGCATTAATATCATGAAAAGAAGGGGAGCTATAACGGATCCCTGAGGGATACCCATTTGAAGAATTCGTTTCGTGGAATATACATTTTCAATCCTCGTTTGAAATACTCTGTTTTCTAAGAAACACTTAACATAGCCAAAAATGTGACCTGTCAGCCCAATACTTTTAAATTTGAATAACAATCGGGAGTGCCACACTTGATCGTATGCTTTCGTTATATCAAAAAATGTAGCTAAAACACATTGACGTCTTGCAAATTGTTGTTTTATATTAGTAGTTAGCTTTGTTAGGATCTCTACTGGTGACCTGCCTTTTCGAAATCCTGCCTGATTTACTGGTATTATTTTATTCTTTTCACAATAGTGCATCAGTCTCTTTAAGATTATTTTCTCCATTAGTTTACATACATGTGATGTTAATGCAATTGGCCTGTAGTTTTTCAAATCGGTATTACATTTACCTGGTTTTAATACAGGAACCACTATTGTTTCTTTCCAGTTGTTAGGCATTATCCCACTATTCCAGCATTTTTGAAATATGTCATGTAGCAAGATTATAAAATTTTCTGGTAAATTTTTCAGCATCTCATTGGAAATTGCATCTAGTCCAACTGACGTTTTTTTACTTGGAAGGGACTGAATGGCATCTTTTAATTCTTGAAGTGTGAGTGATGCATTTATGTAGTGAGTATTGTCAGAGGCAGGGTCCTTATATACATCTTTCTT
Source organism: Monoplex corrugatus (assembly GCA_030674185.1). Classification (NCBI taxonomy): domain Eukaryota; kingdom Metazoa; phylum Mollusca; class Gastropoda; order Littorinimorpha; family Ranellidae; genus Monoplex; species Monoplex corrugatus. Next base: position 4,695 of record JAPXFY010001711.1, on the reverse strand, counting down.
TTCATCTCGTTCCCTATAATTTCTATCAGAGACAGGGAGTCCTTCTACACGACAGGCCTCAGCAAACACGTCTGCAAAAGCTTCTGCTTTTTCCAATGAGCTAGGAATAGGGTTATTTTCTAGCTTTATTGGAATTGATGGCAACTTAATCCCGTTTTTCATTAATTTTAGTTTTTCCCAAATCTTTATCGTGTCTTTGTGGTTATTTACTTCACATGTACAAAAAGATGTCCAGTGTTGTTCTTTGGCTTGCTCTATGATTCTGTTACACTTAATGTTGGCACTTTTCATCGCTGTATGATTTTCAGGTGACCTGTTTGCTAAATAAATTTTGTATTTTTCTTTCTTTTCGTTCACTGCCTTTTGACAGTCCTCATTCCACCAGACATTTCCATGATGTTTTCCTATTTTTGACACTGTAAGTTTTGGAATTGAAATGTTAGCAGCCCTTAAGAGTGAGTTACAGAAAACTTCGTACGTTTCGTTTATGTTCATTGCTTCAGATAGATCTGTTCTTGTCTTTTCAAGGATTGCCTTAAAACTGATCCAGTCAGCGTTTTTATAATTAAACTTGGGTAAACTATCTTGTGGTATGGCTTCTATTTCTGTAGTATGGTTTAGGGTAAGACGTATGGGGATGTGATCTGATCCCAACAAGTCATCCTCTGTTTGCCATGTGGCGTTTGGGGCTAGGGATGGTGAGATTAAAGTAAGGTCGATAGCTGTGGGTCTGTGGGTTGGTATATCGGGGATCCGGGTAACGTGTCCGTTGTTAAGTAAATATAAATTGGAATCTACAATATTTTCAATCAACCTGTTGCTTGTTATGTTTGTACAATACTTTTCCCAAAATGGGGCATGTGCATTAAAATCACCTCCAATTATCCACTAAACAAACAAAAAAACAAACAAAAAAGAACAAAATTGTATACACTGTTCAAATTTTCATGACTTGTTTTTTTTTAGCCTTTATTTCTTAAAAAAAACTTTGTATTTGTACTTCTAGACTTCCCCAACCCTCACCCCTTCCATTTTTCTTTTTTGTGTTTGTTTTGTGTGTTGTTGTTTTTTTTTCAATTCTGTTGTTACCGCAATGGATTTACCGTATACAAATTGGGAATTATCCACTTGTCGTCCTGTGTGTGTGTGTGTGTGTGCGTGCGTGCGTGCGTGCGTGCGTGCGTGCGTGCGTGTGTGTGTGTGTGTGTGTGTGTGTGTGTGTGTGTGTGTGCATGTGTGCATGTTTGTATTCGAGTGCGTGAGTGTGTGTTTGTGTGTGTGTGTGTGTGTGTGTGTGTGTGTGTGTGTGTGTGTGTGTGTGTGTGTGTGTGTGTGCGCGCGCGCACGCGTGTGCGTATGTGTGTGTGTCAGTGTGTGTGGTTTACAAAGTCATTGCGAATATAATAGACACGACAATGATACAGAAAGGCGAAGACTACAAACGGACACAAAGACACCCTTCACAATCTACAAACATTCGTTCATTTCATTTCTCTATTTTACTCCTAGTTTGACTTAAACGAGAAGAAATCCTCTTACCTTTGTTCTGCACCAGTTCTGCTACTCGACTGACGAACAATTCTGAAAAGAAATCCAGTTTCTTATCTTGCACGCATTTGTCTTTTCACTGACATGACCTCCATTTCTTGCCAGTTGGTATTTTTTGTCTTTTAAGTCTATTCTAGAACATTAAGTCAGCTGTTTTATCTCGTGACTCATCTCACTTCATCCATATGTTGTTGTTTTTATCGAAACTAGTGAGGGAAATTTTTCTGTCCGTGGTCCACCCAGCTTGCTATCTGTTATCTGCCTGATTCCTTGAGCCAGCGCAAAAACTTATGCACAGGCTGTTATTGTTATTGTTGTTTGAATCCCAGCCGACAGCGTGGAGCCATATCAGGACTATAATCGCTTCAAAACGTACAAAACTTCAACAGGGAAAGAAGAACGAAAAGAAAATTTAGTACACATATTAATGCATTCGCGCATATATTCTAAGGAAATGCCCCTGGCGTTGACCACTCCGTCCAATTTATCGCACAGGGCTTTAAGAAAACACACCTCAATACAAATATAATTATAAGCATACCTAAGGACACCAAAAGATGTATAAAAACAGGTATAAATTGCCTAAAATTTATTCCAAATATCTCACCTCCCTTGCGCCGAAAATGCACTTAATGCATGTACCCATT
>JAPXFY010001710.1:0-17500 GCA_030674185.1 Monoplex corrugatus | reverse complement strand
ACAATGATATATTTTTTGAAGGACTGATGAGGATTCAAACCCAAAACCTTCCAGTTGCCCTAACCACTACACCATGGTGACTGGTTTTTTTTTTGCATTACTTGTTGAAACCGAAAAAAAGAATATAAGACAAGCAAATCAAAACAAGAGAAATATCATAAAAAAGAGAAAATTTACAGATAATTTACCATTGTAAAATTTAGCTCTAAACACACCAGGCCCACATTCTATTCCTTGCATGTTTTCCTGCAAACATTAAATTAATGCCAAGGAGACAACAATGTGAAGGATTGCCTTTGAAAATAAAACTGTTTTCCTCCTTTGGCGATCTTTCCAGAATCATTCTGCTGCTTGGAAACATTATTATGGAGATCCATTACATGGGCTAAAGGACAGAGTAATGCTGCAGTGCACAGACATTTGTTTACATGTAACACATATTTCTCCCTGTTCCCAAAAGTCGAGCGATTTCTTTACGTTCGCAAGAGATCGAATTCTTTATATTCCCAAGCGGTTGAATATCATTAATGATTTTTGCCATGGGGAAGGGTGTAATTTATTTTTATGAATGATCAGTGATAAAAAAACATCAGAGATGTAACTTTGTGTGTGCAGAATATCAAATACCAAATATCAAATGCATATGATGCATATCTTATGCAATGCAGTGTGTGTGTGTGTGTGTGTGTGTGTGTGTGTGTGTGTGTGTGTGTGTGTGTGTGTGTGTGTGTGTGTTTGTGTCTTTGTGTGTTCATGTGTGTCCATCTGTGCGTGCGTGCTTGCGTGCGTGTGTGTGTGTGTGTCTATGTGTGTTTGTGTATTTGAGTGAGTGAAAGCGTTTGTGCTTGCATGCGTCTCTGTGTTTGTGTCTGTGTCTGTAAGAATTCTGGAGAGAGAAACACTGAGTGATTGATTGAAACAGAAAAAGAGAGACAGACAGACAGACGGACAGATAGACAGGCAGGTAGGCAGGCAGAGACAGAGAGAGAGAACGATCAAAATTTCTTCCCGTGATTGAATTTTCCGGAGTCCCACATTAATTTTCTGCTTTGTATTTTCTGCCAAGAGCGCTTTGCACTCCCGCTCACAACAGGCTTGACCAGCTTGTCATTCTGTCTGTCAGTGCCACTGGGCCAAAGGAGGAAACGATCTGAAACATGATCTAGAAGGAGTGACGGTCATTCTGGCTTTTAACGCTTGCACTTGTGTCTGGTGCTCAGGCCCAGTTTTGTATGATGCGTTCTTTGTTACCCTGTGTGTCAAAAGGAGGCTGAATCGTAATACACTCTTTATTTGTTGGTTTGCTTTTGTTTGTCTCAGTTTATCTTTTGTGTTGTTGTTTGCCCTTTGGTTTGGTTTGGTTTGGTTTGGTTTGGTTTGGTTTGGTTTGGTTTGGTTTGGTTTGGTTTGGGTTGATTTATTTTGGTTTGGATTTGTTTGGTTTGGTTTGGTTTGGTTTGCTTTGCTTTGGTTTGGTTTGGTTTGCTTTGCTTTGCTTTGCTTTGGTTTGGTTTGGTTTGGTTTGGTTTGGTTTGGTTTAGTTTGGTTTGGTTTAGGTTGACTTATTTTGGTTTGGATTTGTTTGGTTTGGGTTGATTTGGCTTGGTTTGGTTTGGTTTGGTTTGGTTTGGATTTGTTTGGTTTGGTTTGGTTTGGTTTGGTTTAGTTTGGTTTGGTTTAGTTTGGTTTGGTTTGGTTTAGTTTGGTTTGGTTTGGTTTAGTTTGGTTTGGTTTGGGTTGATTTATTTTGGCTTGGATTTGTTTGGTTTGGGTTGATTTGGCTTGGTTTGGTATAGTTTGATTTGATTTGGTTTGGTTTGGTTTGGTTTGGTTTGGTTTGGTTTGGTTTGGTATATTTTGATTTGGTTTGGTTTGGTTTGGTTTGGTTTGGTTTGGTTTGGTTTGGTTTGGTTTGGTTTGGTATGGTTTGGTTTGGTTTGGTTTGGTTTGGTTTAGTTTGGTTTGATTTGGTCTGGATTGATTTGGCTTGGTTTGGTATAGTTTGATTTGGCTTGGTTTGGTATGGTTTGATTTGGTTTGGTTTGTTTTGTTTCCCTCTAGTTTGTAAGTTTGTGTTGCTCCAAAGCTTTGACTAACCTTGCTGCGCCGGGTATTATTATATTTCTCTCAGTCTCTCTGTATCCCTATCTCTGTCTGTCTGTCTGTCTGTCTTTCTGTCTGTCTGTCTGTCTTTATCCCTCTCAGTTCTTGAATTTTAGCACTTTTATATTTTCATCACATACCTTGGAAATATGTAAAATGAGTATGCACCCAGTTATTTTTGAAATAAAGAAACAGAAAGAAAAACATCAAATAAAATAAAGCGACAACAACGAACATCCAGCCACAGCAACCAGCCGCTGAGTGAACAAGTTGAGGCATCCCAGAATTAGAGTTCGCCTCAGTAATTAATACATTTGTCTAACTTGCAGGGTGCACAATCTCCTTCTTAGAGGGACATAGAATAGCTATGATAATACAGGGTTTTTTTTCCAACTCTGATACATTTGTACAGACAATAATACCCAGTTTGGTTAATTTGAAAGTCGAGGTTTTTTTTCTCCAACTAAGCTTGAATGAGTGTATTGTTATAATGGGGGAATGTTTTCTTTTCTAAAATGTGTGAAACTTAATTAACAAAGACAAATATGAATTTCATCTGTGAATTACCAGTGACAGACAGAGAGAAAGAGCAAGCTAATGAGAGAGAGAGAGAGAGACGGAGAGAGAGGAGAGAGAGGGAGAGGAGAGAGAGAAAGAGAGAAAGATAGGCAGACAGGCAGACAGACAAACAGAGACACAGAGACAAAGACACAGAGAGAGATTCATCAGAACTAAAGAGAGAGAACTCTGAATAAAAATATCAAATTAGGATAGGATAATGCATTTAAAAATAAGTTAATTCTGATTTCGCCCTGATCACTTTTAACAATATGATGATCGGTGTTTTTCTTTTTGTTCAACCGTGACAAGAACGAGTGGGCATTTTTGTTTATTCTAATAGGTGTTGACATTTAATTATATGGCTAAAGAGAGAGCTACCGTCATTCTACAGCCCCTGAATGAAGCAAACAGCAAGCCCGAGAGTATGACGCTGAAGAACAATACGCTGTGGGGTTAGTGACACAGAAGCTGTGTAAACGCCAGGACAGCACAAACACAAAAACCAAAGCAAGCATACAAAGCAAGACGTTTCCTCAAACATGTGTCATCAAACTGACCCGCCTAAGCATCTCCAGGTTCATGGGCAAACGGTGGGATTTTTACAGATCTCCCAGGTGAAAATGTGCGCTGACCTCTTAGTGCCCAAATCCTCATCGAGTGTATACACTCGCGGAAAACATCAAGTTTGGCACGTTAAAGATCCTGTAAGTCATGTCAGTGTCTGGCACTTGTTATAGCACGCCTTCCAAAAATGGAGTATGGAGACTCTGCGACAGTATAGCGCCTGCATAGTGTGGTAAAAACAGTGCGTATACACATAATATAAAACACAGGAATACTAAAAAATGAACAGAAATAACGATAAAAACAAAGCCACACACGAATTCCCCGTGTGTATGTGTGTGTGTGTGTGTGTGTGTGTGTGTGTGTGTGTGTGTGTGTGTGTGTGTGTGTGTGTGTGTGTGTGAGAGAGAGAGAGAGAGAGAGAGAGAGAGAGGATGTGTATACACACACACACATATATATATATATGTGTGTGTGTGTGTGTGTGTGTGTGTGTGTGTGTGTGTGTGTGTTGTGTGTTCGTGTGTGTGTGTGTTCGTGTGTGTGTGTGTGTGTGTGTGTGTGTGTGTGACCTGCCAGCACGAAATCAGTCTTAACTAGCATTTTGGGCATTTTGAGATATACATAATTATCACTGGAAAGAGTACATTCCGCTGATTATTTTGGTACTTGAATAAAGCATGTACTCAAAACAAAACAAAGTGTAGAAGTTATGTATGTTTAAAGTCATTAAGTTAAATGACGGCCATTTTGAGAAAACGGCCTCTAAAGTTTTTGTGTGCTCTCCTACACATTTTCCTTAAATGTCTTTATTTGGTGGGTTTGACCCAGTTTGTTTCTAATTTTAGCTGTCATTATCTGAAAGGTGCACCAAAGAGCTTTCTGTCAGTATGTTACATGTGCAGGTACTATACAGGTTACAGTTCATAATAAGAGACACAAATAGGTACTTTTGGTAGGAAATTGCGTTCTTTCTGCTGCGATCAGTGCATTAAAATACCATTTTAAATTGATTAATAATATTTTTTCAAGAAAAAAAAATTGGGGGAGGGGGGGATAATAATTAAATAATTACAATATTTATATAGCGCAAAATCTTGATAAAATCAAATGATAGATTATAGTCTACAGAAATCAATTTTGAGAAAAAGTCAAAACTCCCAAGATAGACCCTCAGTCACCTTTTCAGCTCCTAGTGCTGTTCGACTGACTGCGAGTTAAGACTGATTTCGTGGTTGGAGGTCACATAATATTATATATATACACGTGCGCGTGGGTGAGTGTGTACGTACAGGTATGCGTGTGTGTGAGTGTGTGCGCGAGTGTGTGTGTTTGTGTGTGTGTGTGTGTGTGTGTGTGAGTGTGCGTGCGTGCGTGCGTGTGTGTGTGTGTGTGTGTGTGTGTGTGTGTGTGTGTGTGTGTGTGTGTGTGTGTGTGTGAGGGTGTGAATAGGGGCGACTATATGTTTGTGTGTACATTCATGCCCCACGTGATTTTATGCCATATTTTAAAGGAAGTGAGATGAATTCTCTAATGTAGATGAGATCATGCGATTTTATTGTAATTTTACCCTGAGGAAGGCCAAGGGCCGAAATATAGGAGAAAATACTCAATGCCTTTGTTGTTTGTCTTGTAAATTTGAAGTGTATATATATATATATATATAATATATATATATATATATATATATGTATGTATATATATATATATGGAGAGAGAGAGAGAGAGAGAGAGAGAGAAAGAGATGCATAGATGTGTGTGTGTGTGTGTGAATGTGTGTGTGTGTGTGTGTGTGTGTGTGTGTGTGCGTGCGTGTGTGAGTGTGTGTGTGCGCGTGCGTGCGTATGTGTATGTTTGTGTGTGTATGTTTGTGTGTGTGGGTTGTGACCATGGACTCGTGTTTATGCTTTAAGCAGAATATTAAATACGCACGGTAAAGGTCATAACACTCAGGTCACTGTCCGGTGGCTTTTTTTGGAAGCATGAAAACCGTCAGGAGCATGCAAGGCCACCAAATATACAATAAGCATCCTGTATAACATTCATACCGCCTACACTGTGTGGACGAAACAGCATTCATGCATGCTCAAGGACGACAACCCGTACGGTAGAAATAAAAAAAAAAAGGTTCTACTCGTTGTGGTAAGCAGCATACTAATTGTAGTCGTTGTCTTTGTATCTCAAAGCTTGCGAAATAGGAATGATAAGCATTATCACCATTAAGGTGAAGCAGATTATCTCCCCTGCTCATTGCTCTGACATAAAGCAGGTATGTCAATGTCAGATGAAAACAGCTCTGTGTGGACGTATGCTTAGGAATCGCTCACTGGGGACAGGTTTTTTTTTTACTATAAAGAAGCAAGACTGTCTGTCTCGCTGTCATTATCTGTTTGTCTGTCTCTCTTTCTCTCTGTCTGTCTGTCTGATTGTCTATCTGTCTGCCTGTCTTTCTCTCTTTCTACCTCTCTCCCCTCATCTCATCTCTCTCTCTCTCTTTCTCTCTCATTCACTCTATCTCTCTCTCTCTCCCTCATCTCATCTTTCTCTCACCCTCTCTCTCTCACACACACAAGCTCTGTTACTTATTCTCTCTCTCTCTCTCTTACTCATTCTCTCTATCTATCTCTCCTGCATCTCATTTCTCTCTCTCTCTCACTCTCTCTCTCACTCTCTCTGTCTGTCTGCCTGTCTGTCTGTCTGTCTCTCTCTCTCTCTCTCTCTCTTACTCATTCTCTCTATCTATCTATCTCCTGCATCTCATCTCTCTCTCTCTCTCTCTCTCTCTCTCACTCCTCTCTTTCAATCTCTCTGTCTGTCTGCCTGTCTGTCTGTCTGTCTGTCTTCTCTCTCTCTCTCTCTCTCTCTCTCTCTCTCTCTCAGACTGTACTGTTTCTTTTTCTTCCATTGCCAAGGTCGTCACTATGAGTAAATTATCTTCCACTCCACTACTTTCGTCTCATTGTCTCTCTGTCTATGAGTCACCTCTAGTGACGTGGGGCTGGCTATCAGACATCATAGCCATCAGTCACAGTCATTATAGATAATTTGGCAATTGGCGTCAATCACATGCAATAGCACCCACCCACCCACACACTCACACTCAAACATACACACAGACACAAACACACACAGAGAGAGACACACAGACAGACACACACACACACACACACACACAAACACTCACACACACACGATGTCTTTCTCTTTCTCTCTCCCTCAGTCTATCTCTCGGTCTCTCTCTCTCTCTGTCTCTATGTCTCTCTCCCTCTCTCTCTCTCATCACACACCACACACACACACACACACGTACACGCACACACACGCACACAGGCACCCACACACACACACACACAGACACCCCCACAGACCTCCCCCCCACACACATCATCATCATCATCATCAGGTGCCCTGCCGCATGGCGTTGGCGACCATGGACTTCCATCCATCTCTATCTCTCGTTGCCCCTAGCATCTCGCCCCCCCCCCCCCCACACACACACGCACACTAAACGGACACAAGGACGCACACAAAGGACTGCCTTCACAATCAAATTTGGTCAAATCGTGTCGCCTTTTCTGTGAATATGTACCAAACGTTCTCCAGTCACAACCTTCGTCATTTTACTGCTTTGCTTGTATTTGGAGGTGGTCATCTCAAGGACAAATGACTAAAGTAATGTGAAATCACAAATAACAGCTTCCTCAAATGAAAAAAAAAAGTAATATCACCAGTCCATACTTTATCTCATTTAACCCTTTATCTCCCGTACCGTGTCTGACAACTGCAAAAAAACCCCACTTAAGCCTCTGACTACCTTACTCTCTCCATCAGCTTACTACCTGCAGAAAGCTGTTGGAGAGGGTGAGGGAATCAAAGGGTTACGTTTTTGCTTTGCTAGCACGGTTGACAATGCAGGATGCTGGTGGACAGGGTGCGAGGGGGAGTCAAAGGGTTATTTTTCAACGACAAATACAAAAATATGAATTTAAACGATCCTAATCACCTCATCAAGAAGAAATTGGTTCTGAGAGAAAAAAAAAATATTGACAAAAGCATTGCACTATGGGATTAAACATGTTTTTGATACATTCAAATATGTTTTTACATCTTTGTTGAAAAGATACGCAGACAAACAAGAGAAAAAAACATGACCATGTGAAAAAAAACAAAAACGTTTGGACATGATGAGGTACATAGAATGCATGTAGTTGTAATTCCAGTAGTCAAATAGATTCTGAAATGTCCAGTTTAAAGCCCAGACAGATGCCTATTATCTGTCTTACCGGAGTTATTTGCATGGTGCGAAACCCGTTTAAAATAAAACTAATGTGCATATCAAATCTAAATCAAAACGTAAATATTTCTGCAGCTTTCCACCGCCCCTTCACCGCCCATACACACACACACACACACACACACACACACACACACACACACACACACACACACACGCACGCACGTACGCAAGCACGCACGCACACACACACACACACACACACACACACACACACACACACACCACGCACGCACGCAGGTACGCACACAAACACACACACACACACATACATACATACGTACATACATACGTACATACACACACACATACATATATACATACATATATACATACATACATACACATACATACATACACACTCACGCATACACACACACACACGTACATACACACACGCACACATACACACACACACACACACACATGTACACACATACACATTCACACACACACACACGCACACACACACACACACACACACACACACACACACACACACACACACACATATATATATATATATTATATATATATATATATATATACATACATATATATAAATATGTATATATGGAGGGAGAGAGAAAGAGAGAGAGAAACAGACAGAGAGAGACAGAGACAGAGAGACAGAGACAGAGAGATAGATAAATAGATTATTTTAGTTTTCTGATTTTTCCCACAATGTGCAGGCAGTACCTTGCTTGCACAGCCTGCAAACTCCTTCTCCGATGGGATGTCCATGTGGAGTGTTTTCAAGTTTCCATTAGCAATCGGACACGTGCATGACTTACAGAATCTTTTTTAACATGCTTGTTTACTGTTCTACACGTTCACACATACACACAACGATGGCTTACTCACTAGCAGATCTGATCACATTTCAACCAGAGACTGAAAAAAAAAGAACCCACCCTTTGTCCACCAGGCGGGAAGTTTTTTTTTTCCACCTTTTCTTTTTATTCATTTTTTTTAACAGGAATAGACATCAACAAACGATGTTGTAACAAAAACAAAACAAAAACAAAACATAATAATTTCAATTCATAATAATTGTTCACATAAAAAAGTAAAGAAAACCTATAGCCTACAAAACATATAAAACAATATTCTAATCAATGATGATTTCATTATGTACATCAATATTTAAGAAACATGTCATGAAGAAAGTCTGTTTTCTACACAGGGAACATTGATCTATAGTTGTTCCACTGAGCATTAAAAAAGGACAAGCGAAAAATTATTTTGGCATAATGTTGTTCAATTTTGAATCTCTGGTTTAGCATTCTTTGGAAAGTATGTATATTTGGAACACACTTGTCTATCTTGCATTTATATATAAATGATTTTGCAAGCATTACCAGGCGGGAGGTTATCCAGTAGGATGGAACTCATATCATCTGACCGGACGTCCCACATCTTACCCACTCAATTTATAGCGCTCGCGTGATAGGTATGAAGGAGAGATGAATCACTATGCTAATTATGAGGTCAGGGAAAGGACAGGCAAGTCCAGTCCAGTCATCTTTGTCAGCTCCATACTGATTATCATAACCTTGATCTCTGTCATTCTCCTGTCATTGCTGGTGCCACTCAGTGAGCTCCCTTTCTGCATTCTTTCCCCTGCTATTCAGCATCTGTCTATTTCGTTTCATCTGAGATCATAGACAGTTGATTGGTTGATTGATTAATTGACTGATTGACTGATTTATTGGTTGAATGTATAAATGAATGAATGATTGATTGATTGATTGATGATTGATTGATCAGATGATTCATTCAGTGAGTGAGTGATTGTTTGATTGGTTGATTGATTGATTCAGTGAGTATTGTTTGATTGATTGATTTATGATTGGTTGGTTGGTTGATTGATTCAGTGATTGATTGCTTGATTGTTTGATGATCGATTCAGTGAGTATCGGTTTGTTTAATTGATTGATTGACGCATATATACATACATATGTGTGTGTGTGTGTGTGTGTGTGTGCGTGCGTGCGTGTGTGTGTGTGTGTGTGAGAGAGAGAGAGAGAGAGAGTGTGTGTGTGTGTGTGTGTGTGTGGGTGTGTGTGTGAGAGAGAGAGAGACAGAGACAGAGAGACAGAAAGACAGACACAGAGAGAGACAGACAGACAGACAGAGACAGACAGACTGACAGACAGAGAGACAGTAGACAGACAGACAGACAGTAGACAGACAGATAGAAAGGTAGAGAGAGAAAGAGGGAAAGAGAGACAGAGAGAGAAAGAAAGAAAGCGAGAGAGAGAAAAAAAGACAGAGAGAGAGAGAGGGAGAGAGAGACAGAGAGTGAGAGAGACAAAGACAGAGAGCAAGAGAGAGAGAGAGAGACAGAAAAGAAAGAGACAGACAGACAGACTGAGAGAGAGACTGAGAGAGAGACAGAGAGAGAGTGATAAGAACTCACAGCTCTGAACTCAGGACTTGTCACTTTCAGATTAGATTACCGGCGTATATGCTGGTTTTTGTTTGTTTGCTTTATTCTATGTAATATTTATTTTTCGTCCTTGAACGTAACATCAAAAAAATAAAAAATAAAAAAAAGAAAGAAAGAAAAAGAAAAAAAAAAAAAAACGAAAGAAAAAAAACTAAGACAAGACTAAATGGGACAAACAGTATTCACGTTTCGTTTACAGATTGCTTGATATTTATTTTTTTTAAAACACACGTGTCTGACAATTTGCCATAGCTGCAATGGCAGTAGTGTCCTTTCTTCTGTCCCTGATAATCTGGCAGAAGCACACACGTGGCTTGACATTTCAAATTGTGCATTTTCCACTCTCCGTTAAACAAACTGTTTCGTATCCGCCAGAGACAAGCGTGTGTGTGTGTGTGTGTGTGTGGGGTGTATGACAGAGAGAGAGAGAGAGAGAGAGAGAGAGAGAGAGTGTGTGTGTGTGTGTGTGTGTGTGTCTGTGTGTCTGTGTGTGTGTATTTGTGTTTGTGTGTGTTTGGTGTGTGTGTGTGTGTGTGTGTGTGTGTGTGTGTGTGTGTGTGTGTGTGTGTGTAGTGTGTGTGTGTGTTGTGTGTGTGTGTGTTTGTGTGTGTGTGTGTGTGTGTGTTTGCGCGTGTGTCTATATGTGTGGTGTATGTGTGTATGTGTGTGTATGTGTGTGTATGTGTGTGTGTGTGTATGTGTGTGTATGTGTGTGTATGTGTGTGTGTGTTTGTGTGTGTGTGTGTGTGTGTGTGTGTGTGTGTGTGTGTGTGTGTGTGTGTGTGTGTGTGTATGTGTGTGTGTTTCTGTTTATCTGCCTGCTGTCTGTCTCTGTCTTTCTGTCTGTCTGTCTAGTGTCCGCCCATTTCTCTGTGTGACCAGAATATATCAGCATGGTTAACTCAAATGTTTCTTAACACCTCTTACCAGAAAACATCAGAGTAGAGGACTGTTACGGATTGGCAAACTTGCACTATTGGAAGTCATGGTATTTACAGTCACAGTCACACAGAGATAACAACAACAATATCAACACACAACACCATCATCATCATCATCGTCATCATCATTATCAACAGCAGCAGCAGCAGCAACGACAACAACAACAACAACAACAACAACGACAACAACAACAACCAGAAAAAAAACACGAAAATATAATTCCGACGCGTATCTAATACAAGACAAGACAGGCGCAAATTTTCGACCAACTGGCCTTTGTCAAGCGTGAATCTAAGTTCACAAGTACAAAATTAGGAGAAAATGACTGAAACTTCTCTGCTGCTTCGTGACTAGACTACTTCAGCTGTATGCAAACCCTTGGCAACCGCTTGTGTACCCTTTCCATTTAATAAAGAGGATTAGGGAAAAAAAGCAACATTTATAGGATATTTTATGAGGCGAGAGAAATTAGAGCACCTATTCATAACAGAAAGCTGGAGAGAAAACGTCACTAGGTAGATGGAGGGTGAAAACACTAAACGAATTACTTGTACGTCTTTTTCTTTGGGGGTTGGGAGTGTTTGTGTGTATGTCATCCTACTAAGACGTCACTGAGTACATCCGCATACAAAAGTATCATCATCAGCAGGAGCATCATCATCATAATCATCATCACATGCCCCACTCCTTGTCTGTTTTTCCCACTCCCAGTTTGCGTGTGATTTGTGCTCTGTAGCTTTGTTTATGTTGTATTTTTCCTTCCTACTGATTATGATTGGCGTAGATGTATTTTAAACATATACATATTTTACAAAAAATTAATTTTGTTCTTACAACGTGATTGCATTGACGATTTCTGCTTTGTCTTGCATTTGTTTGTATTACTATTTTTTCCATCGCATTTTCTACGCCACTTTAATGGTCGCAGAAAACTGGCAACAGCTTTTACAACATGATGATGATGATGTCGATGAGGATGATAATCATGATGCTATGGAGCTCCATCTAGGATTGAGACTTTGTGACAGGGCTGTACTGATGATGTCGATGAGGATGATAATCATGATGCTATGGAGCTCCATCTAGGATTGAGACTTTGTGACAGGACTGTTCTCTACGCTTACTATCATAATATATCCTGGCATCAACCAGGCATGAGAGACACAGACACCTGCGATGCTGGTCAGAAGGTTTGAGCAACACCCTCGGTGACGCATCCGTAAAGTGGATGAGACTCGACTGTGTGGTCCCAGTCTTCCCAATGAACTCATAGCATGACTAACTCTGGGTAGGAGCCGGTCAGAACTGAAACACCCCACAATGATATATTGTTTGAAGGACTGATGAGGATTCAAACCCAAAACCTTCCAGTTGCCCTAACCACTACACCATGGTGACTGGGTTTTTTTTTGCATTACTTGTTCAAACCGAAAAAAATAATATAAGACAAGCAAATCAAAACAAGAGAAATATCATAAAAAAGAGAAAATTTACAGATAATTTACCATTGTAAAATTTAGCTCTAAACACACCAGGCCCACATTCTATTCCTTGCATGTTTTCCTGCAAACATTAAATTAATGCCAAGGAGACAACAATGTGAAGGATTGCCTTTGAAAATAAAACTGTTTTCCTCCTTTGGCGATCTTTCCAGAATCATTCTGCTGCTTGGAAACATTTTTATGGAGATCCATTACATGGGCTAAAGGACAGAGTAATGCTGCAGTGCACAGACATCTGTTTACATGTAACACATATTTCTCCCTGTTCCCAAAAGTCGAGCGATTTCTTTACGTTCGCAAGAGATCGAATTCTTTATATTCCCAAGCAGTTGAATATCATTAATGATTTTTGCCATGGGGAAGGGTGTAATTTATTTTTATGAATGATCAGTGATAAAAAAACATCAGAGATGTAACTTTGTGTGTGCAGAATATCAAATACCAAATATCAAATGCATATGATGCATATCTTATACAATGCAGTGTGTGTGTGTGTTGTTTTGTGTGTGTGTGTGTGTGTGTGCGTGTGTGTGTGTGTTTGTGTTTTTGTGTTCATGTGTGTCCTTCTGTGCGTGTGTGTGTGTATGTTTTTGTTTGTGTGTGTCTATGTGTGTGTGTGTTTTGTGTGTTTGAGTGTGCGTATGTGTTTGAGTGAGTGAAAGTGTGTGTGCGTGCACGCGTCTCTGTGTTTGTGTCTGTGTCTGTGTCTGTGTCTGTGAGAATTCTGGTGAGAGAAACACTGAGTGATTGATTGAAACAGAGAAAGAGAGACAGACAGACAGACAGACAGGCAAACAGACAGACAGGCAGGCAGGCAGAGACAGAGAGAGACAAAACGATCAAAATTTCTTCCCGCGATTGAATTTTCCGGAGTCCCACATTAATTTTCTGCTTTGTATTTTCTGCCAAGAGCGCTTTGCACTCTCGCTCACAACAGGCTTGACCAGCTTGTCATTCTGTCTGTAGTGCCACTGGGCCAAAGGAGGAAACGATCTGAAACATGGTCTAGAAGGAGTGACGGTCATTCTGGCTTTTAACGCTTGCACTTGTGTCTAGTGCTCAGGTCCAGTTTTGTATGATGCGTTCTTTGTTACCCTGTGTGTCAAAAGGAGGCTGAATCGTATAGCACTCTTCATATGTTGGTTTGCTTTTGTTTGTCTTAGTTTATCTTTTGCGTTGTTGTTTGCCCTTTGGTTTGGTTTGGTTTGGTTCGGTTTGGTTTGGTTTGGTTTGGGTTGATTTATTTTGGTTTGAATTTGTTTGGTTTAGTTTGGTTTGGTTTGGTTTGGTTTGGTTTGGTTTGGTTTGGTTTTAGTTTGGTTTGGTTTGATTTGGTTTGGTTTAGTTTGGTTTGGTTTGGTTTGGTTTGGTTTGGTTTGGGTTGGTTATTTTGGTTTTCATTTGTTTGGTTTGGTTTGGTTTGGTTTGGTTTGGTTTGGTTTGGTTTGGTTTAGTTTGATTTGGTTTAGTTTGGTTTGGTTTGGTTTGGTTTAGTTTGGTTTGGTTTAGTTTGGTTTGGTTTGGGTTGACTTATTTTGGTTTGGATTTGTTTGGTTTGGGTTGATTTGGCTTGGTTTGGTATATTTTGATTTGTTTTGGTTTGGTTTGGTTTGGTTTGGTTTGGTTTGGTTTGGTTTGGTTTGGTATAGTTTGGTTTGATTTGGTTTGGGTTGATTTGGCTTGGTTTGGTATAGTTTGATTTGGTTTGGTTTGGTTTGGATTTGGTTGGTTTGGTTTGATTTGGTTTGGTTTAGTTTAGTTTGGTTTGGTTTGGTTTGGTTTAGTTTGGTTTGGTTTAGTTTGGTTTGGTTTTGGGTTGACATATTTTGGTTTGGATTTGTTTTGGTTTGGGTTGATTTGGCTTGGTTTGGTATATTTTGATTTGGTTTGGTTTGGTTTGGTATAGTTTGGTTTGATTTGGTTTGGGTTGATTTGGCTTGGTTTGGTATAGTTTGATTTGGTTTGGTTTGGTTTGGTTTGGATTTGTTTTGGTTTGGTTTGATTTGGTTTGGTTTAGTTTAGTTTGGTTTGTTTGGTTTGGTTTAGTTTGGTTTGGTTTAGTTTGGTTGGTTTGGGTTGACTTATTTTGGTTTGGATTTGTTTGGTTTGGGTTGATTTGGTTGGTTTGGTATTTTTTTGTTTGGTTTGGTTGGTTGGGTTTTGGGGTTTGATTTTGGTTTGGTTTGGTTTTTTGGTTTGTTTAGGTGTTGGTTTGAGTTGGGTGATTTATTTTGGTTTTGATTTATTTGGTTTGGTTTGGTTTGATTTGGTTTGGTTTAGTTTGGTTTGATTTAGTTGGTTTGATTTGGGTTGATTTATTTTGGTTGGTTTATTTGGGTTTGGGTTTGGTTGGATTTGGTTGGGTTTAGTTTGGTTTGGTTTGGTTTAGTTTGGGTTTGGTTTAGTTTGGTTTGGTTTGGGTTGATTTTTTGGGTTGGATTTGTTGGTTTGGGTTGATTTGGCTTGTTTGGTATAGTTTGATTTGGTATGGTTTGGTTTGGTTTGGTTTAGTTTGGTTTGGTTTAGTTTGGTTTGGTTTGGGTTGATTTATTTTATTTGGATTTGTTTGGTTTGGGTTGTTTTGGCTGGTTTGGTTTGGTTTGGTTTGGTTTGGTTTGATTTGTTTGTTGGGTTTGGTTTGGTTTGGTTTGGTTTGTTTGGTTTGGTTTGGTTTGGTTGGGTTAGTTTGGTTTGATTTGGTCTAGGTTGATTTGGCTTGGTTTGGTAGGGTTTGATTTGGTTTGGCTTGTTTTGTTTCCCTCTAGTTTGTAAGTTTGTGTTGCTCCAAAGCTTAGACTAAACCTTACTGAGCCGGGTATTATTATTTTTTCTCTCAGTCTCTCTGTATCCCTGTCTCTGTCTGTCTGTCTATCTGTCTGTCTTTCTGTCTGTTTTTATCCCTCTCAGTTCTTGAATTTTAGCACTTTTATATTTTCATCACATACCTTGGAAATATGTAAAATAAGTATGCACCCAATTATTTTTGAAATAAAGAAACAGAAAGAAAAACATCAAATAAAATAAAGCGACAACAACGAACATCCAGCCACAGCAACCAGCCGCTGACTGAACAAGTTGAGGCATCCCAGAATTAGAGTTCGCCTCAGTAATTAATACATTTGTCTAACTTGCAGGGTGCACGATCTCCTTCTTAGAGGGACATAGAATAGCTATGATAATACAGGGTTTTTTTTCCAACTCTGATACATTTGTACAGACAATAATACCCAGTTTGGTTAATTTGAAAGTCGGGTTTTTTTTTCTCCAACTAAGCTTGAATGAGTGTATTGTTATAATGGGGGAATGTTTTCTTTTCTAAAATGTGTGAAACTTAATTAACAAAGACAAATATGAATTTCATCTGTGAATTACCAGTGACAGACAGAGAGAAAGAGCAAGCTAATGAGAGAGAGGGAGAGAGAGGAGAAAAGGGAGAGGAGAGAGAGAAAAGAGAGAAAGACAGGCAGACAGGCAGACAGACAAACAGAGACACAGAGACAAAGACACAGAGAGAGATTCATCAGAACTAAAGAGAGAGAACTCTGAATAAAAATATCAAATTAGGATAGGATAATGCATTTAAAAATCAGTTAAATCTGATTTCGCCCTGATCACTTTAACAATATGATGATCGGTGTTTTTCTCTTTGCTCAATCGTGACAAGAACGAGTGGGCATTTTTGTTTATTTTAATAGGTGTTGACATTTAATTATATGGCTAAAGAGAGAGCAACCGTCATTCTAACAGCCCCTGAATGAAGCAAACAGCAAGCAGGAGAGTATGACGCTGAAGAACAATACGCTGCGGGGTTAGTGACACAGAAGCTGTGTAAACGATAGGACAGCACAAACACAAAAACCAAAGCAAACACACAAAGCAAGACGTTTCCTCAAACATGTGTCATCAAACTGACCTGCCTAAACACCTCCAGCTTGATGGCACACGGTGCCATTTTTACAGATCTCCCAGGTCAACATGTGCGCTGACCTCTTAGTGCCCAAATCCTCATCGAGTGTATACGCACGCGGAACATCAAGTTTGGCACGTTAAAGATCCTGTAAGCCATGTCAGTGTCTGGCACTTGTATGCACGCCTTCCAAAAATGGAGTATGGAGACTCTGCGACAGTATAGCGCCTGCATAGTGTGGTAAAAACAGTGCGCATTCTCATAATACAAAACACAAGAATACTAAAAAAATGAACATAAATAACGATAAAAACAAAGCCACACACGAATTCCCCGTGTGTACGTGTGTGTGCGTGTGTGTGTGTGTGTGTTGTGTGTGGTGTGTGTGTGGGTGTGTGTCTGTGTGTGTGTGTGTGTGTGTGTGTGTGTGTGTGTGTGTGTGTGTGTGCGTGGCGTGTGTGTGTGTGAGAGAGAGAGAGAGAGAGAGAGAGATGTACACACACACACACATATATATTTATACTTGAATACTTTTGGTACTTGAATAAAGCTTGTACTCAAAAATAAAAATGTAGAAGTTATGTATGTTTAAAGTCATTAAGTTGTATGACGGCCATTTTGAGAAAACGGCCTCTAACGTTTTTGTGTGCTCTCCTACACATTTTCCTTAAATTTCTTTATTTGGTGGCTTTGACCCAGTTTGTTTCTAAGTTTCGCTGTGATTATCTGAAAGGTGCACCAAAGAGCTTTCTGTCAGTATGTTACATGTGCAGGTACAGTACAGGTTACGGTTCATAATAAGAGACACAAATAGGTACTTTTGATAGGAAATTGCGTTCTTTCTGCTGCGATCAGTGCATTAAAATACCATTTTATATTGTTTAATAATACTTTTTCAAAGAAAAACACTCCACACGGACACCCCATCGAAGAATGGGTTTGCAGGCTGTGAAAGCAAGGTACTGCCTGCACATTGTGGGGATAGATTATAGTCTACAGAAAACAATTTTGAGAAAAAGTCAAAACACCCCAGATGGACCCTCAGTCACCTTTTCAGCTCCTAGTGCTGTTCGACTGACTGCGAGTTAAGACTGATTCGTGGTGGGAGGTCACACACACACCACACACACACACACACACACACACACCACACACACACACACACACACACACAC
>JAPXFY010001709.1:27500-33247 GCA_030674185.1 Monoplex corrugatus | reverse complement strand
ACCAAAACAACGCATAATAAAAGAAGACTAACAACTTCCCTGCCGCCTCGTTCAGTGGATAAAAAGGGACCAAATTTGCGCTTGTCTAGTCGTGTTGTGTTGAATACGTGCTTGCTTTGGTTTGCTTGTTCTTCTGGTTCCCGTATTAATTAGTTTAAAATTTTCCCGATGAAACAGCATTCAGTCCCGCACACTTGCAAAATATTTTGCACTACAGAGACAGCAGGGTGACGACTGAGAACTGGAGTGTAAATCATTTCTTTTTCCAGATATTCTTTGTCCCCCTTCCTGTCTTCAGAGAAGTAACCCCCTTTAGACAAGTGTTTCGGCCCTGAACTCCTTACACTCTCGGGGGGCCGGGCCACATCCAGGTCATGACTCCTGGATGCCCTTCTGCTGTTGTCTATTTTTTTTTTTTTCCCCCACGCCAGGGAGCGAACCTGGGCGATTCTGCGCTTCAGAACTGCGGTACGCGGTTTTACCAATGTGCTAACGGGGCACACATCATCTGTAGGGAATTTAATCCTTATAAAGTTCACTTTTGGTTCCTCCTTGCCCAGATCCAGCTTGGCTCCTTTCTGCTGCCTTCTGCCATCGCTTTAAGGGCTCTAGTCCTCTTCTTCTCAGAAATGGCGAGTTGTTTCATGAGATCATAAGCGGAGGTGCCCACAAACCCTCTTGCCCCGACCTCTATGGCGAAGATTTTGACCCGCAGACCTGCTTTCTTCAGGGTGCTGGCAAGACCGGCGTATTTTTCGGTCTTGTAGATATGTGCTTCTTCCATTCTGCTTTCGTATGGCACAGTGAGTTTCTATCAGAATCACTTGTTTCGAGGAGTCAGAGTGGAGAGCGATGTCTGGTCTCATGCCTGTCTCGCTCTCTCTCCCTCTTTTTTCTCTCTCTCTCTCGCTCTCTCTCTCTCTCTCTCTCTCTCTCTCTCGCTCTCTCTCTCTCGCTCTCTCTCTCTCGCTCTCTCAGTATAAAGCATTTGACGAATAAGAAGGCATGGGTAATCGGCGATACAATCACACACACACCTTCCTCTCCCATCTCTCTCTCTCTCTCTCTCCTCTCTCTCTCTCTCTCTCTCTTCTCTCTCTTTGTCTCTCTCTTTCTCTCTCTCTTTTCTCTCTCTTTGTTTCTCTCTTTTCTCTCTCTTTGTCTCTCTCTTTCTCTCTCTCTTTCTCTTTTCTCTCTCTCTTTCACTCTCTCTCTCTTTCACTTTTCTCTTTCTCTCTCTCTCTTTCTCTCTCTCTCATTCTCTCTCTCTTTCTCTCTCTCTCTTTCTCTTTCTCTCTCTCTTTCTCTCTCTCTTTCTCTCTCTCTCTTTCTCTTTCTCTCTATTTCTCTCTCTCTTTATCTCTCTCTCGCTCTCTCTCTCTCTCTCTTTTCTCTTTCTCTCTCTCTTTATCTCTCTCTCGCTCTCTCTCACTCTCTCTCTCTCTCTCTTTCTCTTTCTCTCTCTATTTCTCGCTCTCTCTCTCTCTCTCTCGCTCTCGCTCTCTCTCTCTTTATCTCTCTCGCTCTCGCTCTCTCTCCCTCTTTTTCTCTCTCTCTCTCTCGCTCTCTCTCTCTCTCTCGCTCTCTCTCTCTCTCGCTCTCTCTCATTTTTGGCTCCGCCCCATACCCTGTCACCCACACGTCCTTCCTCCCCTTTCCCGTTTTCCCTTCATCCCCACCCTTCAACCTTAACCCTTTGATTCCCGCATCCTATCCACCGACTGGAAAAAACTTAACCTTTTGATTCCCTCACCATATCCACCAGCTCTCTGCAGGAAATGGTGGATAGGATGTAGGGAGTCAAAGGGTTAAATGTTTGGTTTGTTAGCATAGTTGACAATGCAGGATGATGATGGACAGGGTGTGGGATTCAAAGGGTTAAGTTTTTGCTTTGCTAGCAGGGTTAACAATGCAGGATGCTGATGTGTGTGTGTGTGTGTGCGTGTGTGTGTGTGTGTGTTATGTGTGTGTATGTGTGTGTGCGTGCGTGTGTGTATGTGTGTGTGTGTGTGTGTGTTTTTGTGTGTGTGTGTGTGTATTATGTATGTATGTTGTGCGTGTGCATGTGCATTGTCTGGGTGTCAAAGGGTTAAGGTTTTGCTATGCTAGCATGGTTGACAATACAGGATGCTGATGGACAGGGTGCAGGAGTCAAAGGGTTAATCATCCATCTCCTACCCCCACACCAACACCCTCCCTCCACCAAACTCTCTACCGATCAAACCGTATGCTATTTCATGAAGATGACGTGCGACTGAAACGTCTCAGGTTTCAAATACCCCATCCCAACCCCCACCCTTAGCCTCCCCTCCCCACCCCCCACCCCACACCCCACCCCCACCCCCACCCTCCCCTCCACCCTCCGTACTCTCCACCACCAGTCATCACCTTTATCCTATGCTGTAAGTTTCTGACGTCGACACGAAGTTGAACTTCACAGCTTTACAGATTTACATTGCACCACCAACGATCCACTGGCTTTTAGATATCATTGTCTCTGCCAATCCGATTATTGTTTGTCCCTGCTAAGACTAGATTAAGTAGGACTGATGTACACGGAATTGTTGACACTGTTACCAGGCGACCAGGAAAATTCTGCTGATTAAAACCCTTTGACTCCCGCGCTCTGGCCACCAACCGTAAAAAAATTAACCCTTTGATTTCCTCACCTTGTCCACTATCTTTCTGCAGGAAGAGGGTGGATAGGGTGAGGGAATCAAAGGGTTAAGTTTTTTGCTTTGCCTGCGTAGTTGACAATGCAGGATGCTGGTGGACAGGATGAGGGAATCAAAGGGTTAAGTTTTTTTGCTTTGCTTGCATGGTTGACAATGCAGGATGCTGGTGGACAGGGTGCGGGAGTTAAAGGCTTAAAAATCAGTGACTAACTGATCGACTTTGTGAGATATGAAACACCAACTGTACCTTACATATGCATGCGTCTAAGGTGCAAGTGTACTGCTGCAAGACCTGCACTGCCTAAAGGTGCAAGTGTACTGGTGCAAGACTTGCACTGGCTACCGATGGCACATTCAACTGCTGGGAACGTGTGTGTGTGTGTGTGTGTGTGTGTGTGTGTGTGTGTGTGTGTGTGTGTGCGTGCGTGATTGTGTGTGTGTATATATGTGTGTCTTTGTGTGTTTGTGTGTACATATGGGTTTGTTTTGTGTGTTTATATGTAATTCACACGAAACATTTGTTGAGATTACGATGCTTTTAAGAAATTGAACATTATGGGCTTTTTGCCTCAAAACAATTAAAATTCTAATCGAGATTTCTTAGGCGTTTTTAATCTGATAACTTTGCTCTGTAGAAGGATCACTGTACGTATTCAAGCAATTTCAACCATATTGTTACAGAAATAGTCAAGCTACATAAAATAAACTCCCTTTTTTCATTGGATTGGATTAAATTCACCTGTTAGTTACAACAGATATTCCCAATCTTATTGTTACAGAAACGGTCAAGCTATATAAATAAACCTTTTGTTATTGCATTTGATTAGATTCACCTGTTAGTTACAACAGATTAAATACCAATCATATTGTTACAGAAACGGTCAAACTATATAAATAAACCTTTTGTTATTGCATTTGATTAGATTCACCTGTTAGTTAAAGCAGGTTAAAATCTGCCTGTGGTGCTGACTACTTTCCACAGGGATATAATGCTGCTACACTACGGCAAATGCCATAAGCTATTTTTACACCTGAAACATCCAAAAATCTTTAAGGAAACAAAAATAAAGAGGTCAGTTAATACGACATGTGTAGGCCTACCCATACTGACTTACCAGTGCCAAACCTTCCCCCTGTAGGGATGCCGTGTGCTCTTTCAGTATAAATAGTATCCCCATCTTCTGGAAATTCTGTGCTAGAAATTTCCTCTTTTTTGTCACTCTCTTTGTTCTTGACTTGTTCCTTTGCTTTCTGTCATTTCTTCCTATCATTTTCTGCCTTGCTGGTCCATTCACCTGTATATGTGTTCGATAAAGTCTCACTTACTTTTTCTTAGGATTGATAACTGGGTACATGTATTAAGCGCATTTTTGGCTCTAGGGAGCTGAGATATGCATAAGTAATTTTAGATAATTTATGTCCGTTTTTGTATGTTTTGGTGTCCTTAGGTATGCTCAAATTTGTATTCAGGTGTGTTTTTCTTTTAAATCCCCTGTGCGATAAATTGGACGGAGTGGTCAACGCTGGGGGCATGTCCTTAGATTATGTGCTCGAATGCATTGATATAAGTACTGTATTTTCTTTTCTTCTTTCTTCGTTCCTGTTGAAGTTTTGTATGTTTTGAATCGGTTATAGCCCTGATATGACTCTACGCAGTCGGCTGGGCTTTAAAAACAACAACAACAATAACAAGTGCCAACCCTGGTTATCATGCAAAACACAAGAAAGAAAAATCGCAAGCAAGACTCAAAAGAGACATGATTAGAAATGAACAGATCGAAGATATGGTTGAAACAACATCTGTCAACCATTATGCATTACACAATAGCGGATAGAACGGTTTGGCCACCTCAAAGAGAATGCCAGGCAATCAGCCCGCCCTCCTCCTCCTCATCATCAAGTGCCCTGCCACATGGCGTTGGCGATCATGGCCCTCGATATGAATCTATCCCTTGTTGCCGCAAGCACATCTTCCACCCTCTCTGTCCTCAGCCACCCTGCAAGTCCGTCCAATATTTTTTTCCTTTGGTCTACCTGCTGCTCTCTTTCCCTCCAGCTTTCATGTTGTGACCAGGTGCTCCAATTCCCCTTTCCTCATAAAATGGCCTACATATGTTGCCTGTATTTTCCTTATCTTCCTTATCAATGATCTTCTTGTGTCTGCCTCCATCAAGATTGTCTCGTTTGTTTTCTTTGCTGTCCATGGAAGTCTCAACATTCTTCATCCCGTCCTTAGAATCAAAAACATCAGGATGCTCGTGGTTTCAGAGCCAGAGGAAGACAACGGCGAGGCCCGAATAGATGGAGAGGCAGATACACCCCTCATCAACAACTTGACTCCACACCAGTCTTTCCACTTAACTGTACATCATCAGATTAAAATACAACAACAAAACAACAACAACACACACAAAGACACACATATACAGACACACACACAGAGACACACAGACACACACACGCACTAACACACTCACACACGCACACACATACACACACACACACACACACTAACACACTCACACACGCACACACACACACACACACACACACACAGACACACACACACACACACACACACACAAACACACACGCACTCAGAAACACGTGCACACACACATACACACACACACTCTCTCTCTCTCTCTCTCTCTCCCTCTCACACACACACACACACACACACACACACACACACACACACACACACACACACACACACACACACACACACACACACTCACACACAGAAGCACGTGAGCACACACACACGCACTCATTCACACACACACAAACACACACACACACACACACTAACACATGGTCTCTTTCTCTCACACACACACACGCTAACACATACTCTCTCTCTCTCTTTCTCTCTCTCTCTGTCTGTCTCTCTCTCTCTCTCACACACACACACACACACACACACACACACACACACACACACACACACACAGAAAGGAGCGTGAGACGAGAAAGAGAGCGTGAGAGAGGAGAAGAGAGAGAGAGAGAGAGAGAAGAGACAAGAGAGGAGAGGAGAGAGAGACGAGAGAGAAGAGAAAGAAGAGCGTG
>JAPXFY010001709.1:15000-22500 GCA_030674185.1 Monoplex corrugatus | reverse complement strand
TATCTTAATACTGTATACATGGAGAGAGAGAGAGAG
Organism: Monoplex corrugatus; assembly: GCA_030674185.1. Taxonomy (NCBI): domain Eukaryota; kingdom Metazoa; phylum Mollusca; class Gastropoda; order Littorinimorpha; family Ranellidae; genus Monoplex; species Monoplex corrugatus. The sequence continues at coordinate 22,464 of JAPXFY010001709.1, read as the reverse complement.
ACTTCAGACTTCAGACTTCAGACTTCAGACTTCAGACTTTTTATTCAAGAAAGGCCATAGCCCCTACTGAAGGGGTGCTTGTAGGTATAATGAATTAATCAGATAGCATATTATACAGGAATAACAATCAACAACAAAATGAACTGTGCATTATGATAAAGCAATTTCCCTGAATTTAGCTGCTTTAAACAGGAACAAACCAAAATTCTTAATATAATCGAAACGAGTTGAACGCATTAACAAGCACGGTTTAAACATATTTGGGCATCTATAATATTTTTGAGGAATAAACCTTGAGCGGATTTCATCTAATGCTGGACAACACAGGACAAAATGTATTTCGTCTTCTTCAGCTTGCATACATAAAGGCCAGAGCAAATCAGACTCTGTGTTGCTTGCATCTCAATTGATGCACTTTCAAATTTGATAAACCAAATCTAAATTTTGCTATTATTTTTTTCAAATTAATATCCAGATCAAGTCTTATGTATGGCTTACCACTGTGAGAATCAATGACAGTTCTGTAGAAATCATATCTTCCACTTGACTGTATATGGTCGTTCCACTTTTGCCATCTACAATCAATGTCTTTGCCGAAAATCACGATTAAACTGTCTCTCATCGCCAGCTCCTTGGAAAAACCAAACGTCACCAAACCCGTATTCATTCAAACACATACGGACACTAGTTACCTAGTTCTTCTTCCCTTTAACATCTAAATCGAATAACATCTTGTAGGATTTTTTCGGCAGTCTATTGTCTTCCATGTGCAATAATTTTAACCAAAACTGAATACATCGTACAACTGAATGAGCAAACAATGGGTATCTGTTTGTTTCTCCATATACCAAGTCATTAGATGTGCGTTTATCCAGTCCTAAATTTTTTTTCAAAGCAATTAAGTGTACAGCTTCACAATGCATAACTGCCTTATCTAATCCCCAAATTTCTGCTCCATACAGCAAGATTGGCTGTATTTGTGAATCAAATATTTTGACAAGTAAATCAAACGAATTATTGTTTAATGTATTCAATCTTTTCATCACACATATCAATGCATGTTTTGCCCTGCTAGCAATATCTTTACAAGCCAGGGTAAAACTCAAACGTGTAGAAAAATAAATTCCCAGGTACTTATATAGATTTACAACAGGCATAACTATATCATTGTACACCCATCTCTCTCTAGCCGCTAAATATCCTCCCTTTCTAAACACGACAACATTACTTTTTTTCAAATTTACCTTAAGATGTAAAGAAGTAGCTGCTCTGTGTAGAGTATTTAACTGCCTCTGTAAACCTACAACCGTTTCAGATAACAACAGCACATCATCTGCCAACAAGAGAATAAACAATTCTGACAAATCTTGTGGAAATTTGGCCCCATGACGCCCATTGCTGATAACCTCCAGAGCAAGCTCGTTAATAAACATAGAAAATAACACAGGGCTACAAACATCTCCTTGTTTAACTCCAGTTGTACACTGAATATAATCTGTAAAATGAAGCCCACAACGAATTCGACATTTAACGTTTTGATACATTGCCCTAATACATTGAAACAATTTGCCATTTACACCATTTTTCAACAAAATTGGCCAAAGCAAATTTCTGTCAATAGAATCAAATGCTTTTTCAAAATCAATAAAAGCAACATACAATTTTCTATTACAAGAAAACTGTTTTTGAATAAATGAAAGAAGAGTAAACATATGATCGACTGTAGAATATCCCCTCTTAAAGCCAGCTTGGTGGTCTCCTGTAATGTCATTAATTGCAACCCATTTCTGTAATCTCTTACTTATAATGGTGCTATATAATTTACTGCTTATATTACAGAGAGAAATCCCTCTATAATTATTTGGATTACTGGCGTCACCTTTCTTAAATAATGGTAAAATTATTGACTCTGACCAACTTTCTGGAAATATACCATCATCAAAAGGTTTATTAAACAGTTTCAAGAAAAACTTAATTATATCTTCTGTCCCATTTTCAAAAATTCACCAATAATAAGATCAGGGCCTGCAGCTTTATTATTTTTCAGTTTACGCATGGCGGACACAACTTCATCCACTGAAATAGGACGATTAAGATAGTCATCTATTTCCTCGTTGTCCTGCATATTATACTCAGCGTCTTGCAAAACATCGTTATCTAACAAAGAACGAAAATGTTCAAACCACGTGTTAACAGTAATGCAACGTTTTGACTGACTTCTTTTAAATGATGCCTTTTTAACAGATTTCCAGAATGCCTGTTGGTTTTTCAATGTGGACACCAAACTATTCAGCAATGCTTGATTAAAGAACCTTCTCTTTCTTTTGAAAAGATTTTTATATTCTCTTCTAGCAATAGTATACATACATCTGACCTCATCGCTTAAAGTTTTTCTAAATCTTTTTAACAATCTTCGGACATTCCGTTTGGCTGTTAAACATTCGAAATCGAACCAGTCACTGTTTGTGTTTGCCTTATTACTACGCAAGTATCTCTTCATATTTTCAGCATTATCTTTAATACAGTCACTGAATACGTTCAATGCATCATTTATATCTACATCAATCAAATTCATAGCAGACTGAAATTTCAAATGCGTCTCCTCTTTCTGTAAATTTGATCTATAAATATAACCATTTTCATCGCTCCACACAAATTTTTCAATCATTGTGTCACTATCACAAACATCCGCTCCGAATGTATTTTCATTTGGGAAAGTAATGTGTAACTGAACAGGTAAGTGGTCCGAGTCAATGCGATCAGATATATGTAAGGTACAATCATTACAAACAGAAGAAAAAAGATCTTTAGAAATAAGAAAATAATCATTCACACTGCATCCGTTATCAGATACGTAAGTATAGCGACCCTGATGGTCGCCATTACAAACCCCATTCAAAATATACAAACCAAATGCAGCACACAAATTCAACATACCATCAATTTACCATAATTGTTTAAAACAGAATCTTCAGATCTGCGATCTGTACATGATGGTTGACTATTCGTCAATTCGTTTCTCCAAAGCATATGAAATCAAATTCGCAAACATACGAGACAAAATCTTTATCAATACCTTTGGAAAATAAACCGTTAACCTTCCATGAGAGAAAAGAAAACATTTTATTCAAGCACGGGTGCACATCTAAGTCTTCATTATGCACATGGTGATTATTATAAATATGACTTTCATTTACTTTCGATTCTAATTCTACATGTACATCAGATTTATGTCTATCGTGTACATCGTTCAAATAACACGTCTGCAAACCATGATAGTCAGGAGTAACGCTTTCAACCAAACATTCACCACGTGAATTTTGAGGTTCACGTGAGTTACAATTGCCAATAGGCCTATGTTCGTCTTGCGTGGTGATGTGCACCGGTGTTAGTTTTTGTTCGTTCCCTTTGGAAAAGGACGCATTCAGTTTATTATGAACGGGCCGGCCAACGACCTATCTCAATTCCACTAGTTGTTCTGTGGCATTAAGCCCGAACTTTTTTCCATCGAAGACAAGATGGTCAAAAATCATTGCCACTCTTTTTCCTTCATACCTGGCCTTTTTCAAATGAGGAGTCAATTTGTGCCTTAACTCACGCAGAGAGAGAACGAGAGAGAGAGACAGAGAGAGAGGGAGAGAGAGAGACAGAGAGAACGAGAGAGAGAGACAGAGAGAGAGAGAGAAAGGAGAGAGGAGACAGAGAGAGACGGACAGACAGACAGATAGACAGACGGAGAGGAAGATAATTCATTTCCGAGGGTTGGGACATAAGCAAAACAATGCTCAACTATATCCACACCTCGCTAATACAAATACAATAGTTTTCATACTAGTTTCATGAAGGATTGAAAGCAAACGTACCAGTCCTGCAAGCTTCTTCTACTTCTAACAACTATGGGTACATAATGCTACCAATTTGAAGAACAAGGTCTCCCAACAGTGTAAAAATCGCTACTCACAGTTCCGTAGCTTTCGATGGCGTTCTCGCCATCTTCGTCAGCGCTCTAATGCTGTCTGCGTGAATCTCTACTCAGATCTCGCGAACATGGGATGAACCCAGTTCACGAGATCGAATCAGAGAATGGTACACCGGGGGCAGGGTGTAACGGCCCCGGTCCCTGTTGAGCGGGGGGTTGGTGGCTGCGATGTAGATGGCCTCCTTGACTCCTCGCTGGAACCACTTATTTTCTCTGTCCAGGATGTTGACATTGTCCGCACTGAATTGATGTTTTTCGGCGTGTAGGTGAGCTCCTACTGGAGAAGAGTCCCTCTTGTGTTCTGTTAGTCTCTTCTGAAGGGGGCGTTCAGTTTCACCGACATAATGTTGGTTACAGTCCTGGCAGTCTATTCTGTATATAATGCCAGCTTTGTCGAGTTTGCTGGTTTTGTCCTTGGGGGTGACCAGCTGGCTGCGTATGGTGTTGGAAGGTTTGGAATGTACAGCCACCCCCAGTTTTCTGATCTTTCTGGACAGAGCGTCACTCACACCTCCTACGTATGGGATGGTGATGTGTCCCTTGCGCTGGTGTTGTTTCACTGGCTGTTGGGATGCGGTGTTGGATTTCCTACCTCCGGGCTGTTCCAGGCCCACTTTTTGTAGCCCGAGATGGTGAGCACTTTTTTCAGGTGGTTTGTCTCCTTGTCTTTTGCCTCTTGGGTACTGCATATGGTGTTAGCTCTGTGGGTAAGGGTTCGAATCACTCCCAGTTTGTGTTCAAGGGGCTGGTGGCTGTCGAACTGTAAATATTGGTCCGTATGAGTTGGTTTACGGTAGACCGAGAAGGATAGAATGCCATCAGTTCTGGTGATGAGGGTGTCCAGCATGGCTATGGAGTTGTTCTGTTCCACTTCCCTCGTGAATTTGATGGGTACCATGCAATATAACGCAAATGTGTTCAAAGTCTTTTGCATCAGACGAGAATGGAACCCACACATTGAGGTCCTTTCATACTAGAACAGTGCTGGATCTTGTGCCTAAACAGGATCCATCCTCTGCTATACTGCAGTCCCTCCTGCCAGTGTTGTTGTGTTGTTGTGCTAGGGGAGGAGTGGGGGGGGGGGGAGCCACTGATAACCGACCACGTAGCTCCATGGCAGCCGACGGGAACTTGAAACAATGGCTACATCTATTGTCACATATGGCCAGAATATATAAACGACAAACGAAAGAACAACAAGAACAAGAAGAAGAAGAACAAGAAGAACAAGAAGAACAAGAAGAACAAGAAGAAGAAGAACAAGAAGAACAAGAACAAGAACAAGAAGAACAAGAAGAACAGAAGAACAAGAAGAACAAGAAGAACAAGAAGAACAAGAAGAACAAGAAGAAGAAGAAGAACAAGAAGAAGAAGAACAAGAACAAGAAGAACAAGAAGAAACAAGAACAAGAAAAGAAGAAGAAGAAGAAGAAGAAGAAGGAAGAAGAAGAAGAAGAAGAAGAAGAAGAAGAAGAAGAAGAAGAAGAAGAAGAAGAAGAAGAAGAAGAACAAGAAGAAGAAGAAGAACAAGAAGAACAAGAAGAACAAGAAGAATAAGAACAAGAACAAGAAGAACAAGAACAAAAGCAAGAAGAAGAACAAGAAGAACAAGAAGAACAAGAAGAACAAGAAGAAAAAGAAGAACAACAACAAGAACAAGAACAAGAAGAAGAGGAGAAGAATGAGTAGAAAGAAAGAAGATGTTTGATAGATAAAAGGAAATGAATGAAAGAAAGAAAGAAACAAAGAAAAAAAAAGAAAGAAAGAAAGGAAAGAAAGGAGAAGAAAGAAAGAAGAAAAGAAGAAAGGAAGAAGAAAAAGAAGAAAGACAAGAAAGAAAGAAAGAAAGGAAGAAGAAGAAAGAAGAAGATGATGATGATGATGATGATGATGATGATGATGATGGTGGTGGTGGTGGTGGTGGTGGTGGTAGTGGTGGTGGTGGTGGTGATGATGATGGTGGTGATGGTGATGTGATGGTGGTGGTGATGATGATGAGGAGGACGACGACAACGACTACGACGATGAAAGAAGAGGAAGGTGAGAAGGAGGAGGAAGAGGAGGAAAGAAGAAGAAGAAGGAGGAGGAGGAGAAGGAGGAGGAGGAGGAGGAGGAAAAGGAGAAGGAGGACAGAAGGAGGCGGAGGAAAATGGAACAAAAGAGGAATATGATACGTATTCCATGAGTTGCCGTCACCAGTGTTATTTTCCATTCCTTGGTTTGGAAAAGAGGAAGACACAAGTTTCTTGGATAATGGTAATCTATAATGAGAGATCGGTTTATGATCCACTCTCCTCAAGCCAAATGTAAATGGATATAAATGATATAATGGCTACCGGGCTAAATATAGATGATATTGCGAAACACTCTTTTTGATTGGTTCAGCAACTGATATCAGTATTGATGTATTGGTATAGATCTTCTGTTTTTGTTTTCTTGTTCTTGCTCTTGTTTCGTGTTCTTTTCCTGCCACGTGTCTGATCAGTTTATTATCGAACAGGGGATGAGAGAGAGGGGTGGGGTTGAGTTGGGAAGTCAGGATGACGACATCACAGACATTACGACATTCCGTCCTTATTTTAGCTGGTCGATGGAATGATTTTTTTTTTCTTTTTCTCTTTACTTTTTGCTTATGTGTTTCTGCATTTCTTTCTCGCTCTCGTTGTTGTCGCCTCTCTCTCTGTCCCTCTCTCTCTCTCTCTCTCTCTCTCTCTCTCTCTCTCTCTCTCTCTCTCTCTCTTTTTTGTTTTGTTTTTGTTCATTCATTCTTGTATCGTCATCATCATCATCATCATCACTGTCATCGTCGTCATCATCATCTTCATCACCATCATCGTCATCGTCATCGTCATCGTCATCATCGTCATCAACATCATCATCATCGTCGTCGTGGTGATCATCAGTATCATCATTAACATCATCTGTTTCTTCTTTTTCTTCTTCTTCTTCTTCTTCTTCTTCTTCTTCTTTCTTTCCTTCTTTCTTTCTTTCTTTCTTTCCTTTCTTTTATTATTTCTTTCATTCTTTCATTTTATTTTTTCTTTCTTTCATGTTTTCCTTTCTTACTTTCTTTTTTTCTTTCTTTCCTTCTTTCTTTTTTCTTTCTTTCTTTCTTCTACATAATTCCAGTAGATTAGTAACGGCAAGTTTGAAATACAACTGTCAACTAATAACGTCTACAGTTAGTGAACATAAAATATCGTTATAGTTGTAACTGTCATTGTCTTCATTCTGTACTACTAATTGGTGCAGTTCTAGTCATTCTCATCTTTGACCTTCACTGACCATTTATGTCCTTGTCTCTGAAGTGAAAGGTGATGAGCAACGAGCTCTGTTTAGAAACTGAGACCCCAGGTTTTGTTAAGGATGTCCCGTACACTGTTTTCTATGGAAATGCAAATAGAAGACTTGCTTGGTGATACTGCACAAGAGAGAGTCTTTCAGTGTGAAGGAATGGGGGATGGAAAAGGCTGAGGAGCTTCCGT
>JAPXFY010001709.1:0-5000 GCA_030674185.1 Monoplex corrugatus | reverse complement strand
AAACAGAGATATAGATAGAGATAGAGGTGTGTGTGTGTGTGTGTGTGTGTGTGTGTGTGTGTGCGTGCGCGAGAGCGTGCGTGCGTGCATGCACGTGTGCATATACGTGTGTGTGTACGTGTGTGTGTGCGTGCGTGTGTGTGTATGTGTGTGTGTGTGTGTGTGGAGAGAGAGAGAGAGAGGGGTCAATAACAGACGGAAAGAAAGAGGAGACGATGAATAAAAGCGAGAGACAGACGGATAGACAGACAAGCAATCAGCCACACAAACAAACAGACAGACAAACAGACAAACAGACAGACTACCACATTTTCACTTGTACAATCAAAAAACCTCGGCGAGTGTTCAGCCATCATTATGCTCCTAGGATAGTCACAACAGCTGTAAGAGAATTCAATAATCTGACTATCATTTTTTTCTTCCATATTTGAAGATTGATTATTGAGGGGTGTGGGTCCTGATGATTCAATCATCAACAGAATGTTTGGATTGACGAGAGACGGAAGATTCCAATGGAAAACGTCCCTGGTAATCATTTTAAATGACATAGGGAGAGCTATTATTTGCCAGGGATGTGATTTCTGTAAGTTATGTCATGTTTGCAGTCAGATGTGGTGGAGGATGTTGATAATCAGTGTTTTGGAATTGAGAGGTGGATGAGGTAAGAGCATGGGAAGCGATGAAGGTATAGGGAGGATGTATTTTGATGAGGTGTGTTTCGTGTGTGTGTGTGTGTGTTTCGTGTGTGTGTGTGTGTGTGTGTGTGTGTTTCGTGAGTTGTTGGTTGTGTATGTTTTTCTTGGTGTTGTGTGTGTGTGGTGTGTGTGTGGTGTGTGTGGTGTGGTGTGTATGTGTGTGTGTGTGTGTTGTGTGTGTGGTGTGTTGTCGTTCTTGATTTCAATGTCTTTTACACATGAGTGAATTGTAGTGGTGCGTGTGTTGCGAGCGTGCTGCGGTGTATGTGATGGAGGTATGTGTATGGGTGGGTCAATGAAAGAGAGAAAGAAAGAGAAGCGAAGAGAGAGAGAGAGAGAGAAGAGAGAGAGAGAGAGAAGAGAGACAAACAGACAGAGACGACAGACAGAGACAGAGACAGAGATAGAGAGACAGAGACAGAACAGACAGACTGAGAGAGAGAGACAGAAGAGAGAGAGATGAACAGACAGAGACGAACAACAGACAGACAGACAGACAGACAGATAACAGATAGACAGAGAGACATAACAGACATAGGAAAGGAAACAGAGACAGACAGTATACAAAAGCACACCTGTCTTTGTGCACACCAGTGTCTGTCCCTCCGTTCGTCTGTCTCTTTCTGTGCGTGCGTATTATTGTGCTCACGTCTGCGCGAGTGTGCGTAAACCCATCGGCAACCGACTTCAGAAGAATTCTAATTGGCACTTCCCTTCAATTCATTGTCAGAACGATATATTGATTGCCACCGTCACTGTGCGTAAGGCGATCTTAATGCACCCCCAGGGCACACACACAAACACACACGCACACACGCACACACACACACACACACACACACACACACTCACACATACACACACACACATACACACACACATATACACACACGCACGCACGCACACACACACACACATACACACACACACACACACACACACACACAAACAGACAAAGGACACACACATACACATACTCATCACCACTATAACAATCACCATCCCAGTCACAACACATCTGCGCACACACACACACACACACACACACACACACACACACATACACACACACTCACACACATACACACACGCACACACACATACACACATACACACACGCACGCATCTATACACACACAAGCATTTACATATACATACGTGCATTCATACGTACACATATCTATCTATCTATCTACCTATATATATATATATATATATATATAGGTAGAAAGAAACTCTAGGGAGAGCTAGACAACAGAAGGTCTTCAGAGAAGTAACCCCCTTTAGACAAGTGTTTCGGCCCTGAATTCCTTACACTCTCGGGGGCCGGGCCACATCCAGGTCATGACTCCTGGATGCCCTTCTGCTGTTGTCTATTTTTTTTTTTTTTTTTTTTTCCCACGCCGGGGATCGAACCTGGGCGATTCTGCGCTTCAGAACTGCGGTACGCGGTTTTACCAATGTGCTAACGGGGCACACATCATCTGTAGGGAATTTAATCCTTATGAAGTTCACTTTTTTCGTTCCTCCTTGCCCAGATCCAGCTTGAGCTCCTTTCTGCTGCCTCTGCCATTGCTTTAAGGGCTCTAGTCCTCTTCTTCCCAGAAATGGCGAGTTGTTTCATGAGATCATAAGCGGAGGTGCCCACAAACCCTCTTGCCCCGACCTCTATGGCGAAGATTTTGACCCGCAGACCTGCTTTCTTCAGGGTGCTGGCAAGACCGGCGTATTTTTCGGTCTTGTAGATATGTGCTTCTTCCATTCTGCTTTCGTATGGCACAGTGAGTTCTATCAGAATCACTTGTTTCGAGGAGTCAGAGTGGAGAGCGATGTCTGGTCTCATGCCTGTCTTGCTGATGACATCTGGGTAATTTCTCCACTCTGGGAGGTCTGCTGTACACTCCCAGTCGACTGCTCCATCCAGAAGACCCTTTGGCAATGTGCTGGTTGTCATAGCACTTTTGGGCCAGACCTGTTTCCCTCCTGCTTTGTAGAACCTTGTCATAGCAATTGGTGCGTTTGGGGTCATGGTTTTTTCGCTAACCACATCTGTGATCACTTTCAGAACTTGGTTGTGCCTCCATGTATACCTTCCTTGGGCTAGCGCTACTTTGCAAGAGCTTAGGACATGTTCCACTGTTTGTTTCTTCTGACAGAGCGGACATGCTGGGTCGTCTGCTTTCCCCCATTTCACTAAGTTTGCATTCGAGGGGAGCAGGTCATATACAGATCTGAGGAGGAAGCTTATCCTTAGAGGAGCCATGTGCCACATATCGTTCCAGCTGAGACTTCTTTGGAGTGCACTGTCCCATGTTGTCCATTGCCCCTGTTGACCTTGCTGGACTGCCTTCTGCACTCTTTTGACATCTTCTTCTTCCTTCAACTCCTGTATGATCATGTCTCTTTTTTCCTTCCCTTTGGCTTTGGACCACCACTGCATTTTTGTTGCTCCCAGTCCCTGTCTGTTGGTTTGCGTGTGTCCAATTATTTCTTTGATGCTGAGGTTTCTCTTGGCATTGTTTACAGCCTCTTGGACTTTCCACTTTCTGCCAGTTCTCAGCTTTGGATGAACTGATCTCACGATATTGTCTTCCGATTCCTCCAGCATGCTCAACAGTCTTGCTTTTCCAACTTTGTATTCCTCCACTATGGATTTGAGAGGTAGCTTCAGCATTGCTTGACGACAGTAGAATGCAACATCAGTGAGACCAGGTGGGACACCGAGCCATTTTCTTGTGTATTTGTTGATTTTGGCTTCCATTGCTTCGACTGTGCTGGTGCAAATGTCATAGATTAGCAGTGGCCACAGCAGCTTTGGTATCAGCATGAACTGTAGACACCAGACTTTGTATTTGCCTGGCAGTCCGCAGTTATCTATTTTCTTCAGGCCTTCTTCTGCTGTTTGCTTGGTTTCACATCCCCTTTGTGTGTCTTTCAGGGAGTCATCATACCATCTTCCGAGACTTTTTACTGGCTCTTCTGTGACAGTGGGGATGGCTTGGTTGGCTACCATGAATTTGACTGAATCTGCCACTTTTCCTTTTCGCAGTGAGAGACTTCGGGATTTCTTAGGTTTGAACCTCATTCTTGAAGAGGCCACCAGCTCATCCAGCTGCTTTAAGATTCGGTGTGTCTCTTCCTCATCCGTGGACAAGACTGTTGTGTCATCCATGAAAGCTTTCAGAGGAGGCATCTGGTATCCATCTCCCAGATTCACTGGACCTGAACTCTTCATATATATATATATATCTATATATATATATCATATATCTGTCTGTATGTCTATCTGTCTGTAGTATCTGTTTGTCTATCTATCTATCCATCCATCTATCTATCTACCTATCTAACTATCTATCGATCTATCTGTCTATCTATCTATTTATCCATCTATCTATCTATCCAACTATCTATCTATCTATCTATCTATCTATCTATGTGTCTGTTGACATGTCTGTCTATCTGTCAATCTGTCTGTCTGTCTGTCTATGTATCTACCTAGCTAGCTAGTTAGCTAGCGAGCGAGCTAGCTATCCGTCTGTATCTGTCTGTCCGTCTGTCTGTCTGTCTGTTATCTATATCCGTAATACATGCACACACACACACACACACACACACACACACACACACACACACACACACACACACACACACACACACACACACACACACACACGCCAGACAGAAAGGTAAACATATTTAACAGTGAGAAGCTCAGTAGACTTCAGTCTGTCGGAGAAATCTCAATATGCGTCCAGCAAACAGAATTAGACAGAAAACAAAACCGACAAGCCATACACATATTGTTTCGTATTCCAATTGTCTTGGGGTTTGGGGACAAGATCCTCAGGGGGACGGGGGATGGGGGATGGGGGATGGCAATTGTTTCCTGCAGTCTCTGTTTTTGGAACCGTGGTCTGTAGACCTGCTCTCTTTGTTCCTTCGTTCGTTCGTTATGTCTTTTAACATCTATTCACATATGTGCTTTTAGACGAAAAATAAACAAATAAATAAATGATTAATTAAACAAACAAATCAAAGAATCAATAAATAAAATAAAATAAAATAAAATAAACAAAACCGAATGGACAGATAAATAGATAAATAGATAAATATTTAAAGAAAGAAAGAAAGAAATAGAGAGAGGTGACTATGGGATGACTGAATCCATGAAATCATAGTGGCTGTCTTGTGTGTGTGTGTGTGTGTGTGTGTGTGTGTGTGTGTGTGTGTGTGTTGTGTGTGTGTGTGTGTGTGTGTGTGTGTGTGTGTGTGTGTTTGTGCGTATGTGCATGTGTGTTTGTTTGT
>JAPXFY010001708.1:12500-33261 GCA_030674185.1 Monoplex corrugatus | reverse complement strand
ACCAGCAAAATGATGTGTGCTTGATTGTATTCCCACGCCTCTAACTAAACAGTTTTATAGATTTAGTTTCCCTGATTACTGCCGTAATCAAGTCTGCTCTTTCTACAGGCAGTCCCTAGATTGTTTAAGAAAGAAATTATTGTCCTACTCTTCCAAAAAGCTGGTTCGCTCTCCACTCTGACTCCTCGAAACAAGTGATTCTGATAGAACTCACTGTGCCATACGAAAGCAGAATGGAAGAAGCACATATCTACAAGACCGAAAAATACGCCGGTCTTGCCAGCACCCTGAAGAAAGCAGGTCTGCGGGTCAAAATCTTCGCCATAGAGGTCGGGGCAAGAGGGTTTGTGGGCACCTCCGCTTATGATCTCATGAAACAACTCGCCATTTCTGGGAAGAAGAGGACTAGAGCCCTTAAAGCGATGGCAGAGGCAGCAGAAAGGAGCTCAAGCTGGATCTGGGCAAGGAGGAACCAAAAAAGTGAACTTCATAAGGATTAAATTCCCTACAGATGATGTGTGCCCCGTTAGCACATTGGTAAAACCGCGTACCGCAGTTCTAAAGCGCAGAATCGCCAAGGTTCGCTCCCGGGCGTGGGAAAAAAAAAAAAATAGACAACAGCAGAAGGGCATCCAGGAGTCATGACCTGGATGTGGCCCGGCCCCCCGAGAGTGTAAGGAATTCAGGGCCGAAACACTTGTTTAAAGGGGGTTACTTCTCTGAAGACCTTCTGTTGTCTAGCTCTCCCTAGAGTTTCTTTCTACCTGCACATGGTCAATCCATTGACTTCCGGGAATAGTTCGGAGGACATTCGGGAAAGACCGAAGGACACTGGGAAAGACTAGATCTGCGGGCTTTGTGGGTTGGCTTCCCACCTTGCCTTTGATAACATGCCACGAGTTCTTTAAATGAAAGATGCTCCCAGGATTCACCGAAAGGGGGAGAGAATGATGAATCCATCGGCACTGACTCCATCACGACTGGAAACGCACAACGGACCATGATTAATGACCAGTTGGAATTTCCGTGTGCGTGTGGAAGGAGATTCACCACCAAACGCGGCATGAAGATCCACAGGACAAAAATGGGCTGTTTGAAGACACATACGAACCAGCAGCAGCGCACTGCGATAGCAGGTGAGACGTTGGATGACCAAGGCCAGGAATTAAACCATAGTGCCAAGGACATCCACGCTGACGGTTCTGATGCGGAGTTTGCACAAGCTCTTAACGCCAAACGTGGAAAACTCAATTTGCCGCCTGCCGGTGCAAAAGAACAATGGGAGAAATTAGATGAGGAACTTGTCCTTAAGCTGAATGCGCTAATAGGGAACAGTACGCTGTAACACAAATTTGACACATACGGAGACATCATATACTCTATCTGCAGGGACACTTATGGAGTGAAGCAGCCAAAGACAAAAACGCCTCCCCAGAAATCCAGAAGACAGCAACAGATGGAGAGCATCCGGAGGGAGAAAAGGAAGCTTAAAAAGCGAATGAAAACTGCCTCAGAATTCGAGAAGCAAGGGCTCCTGGAACTCTGGAAAGATCTGAAGGCCAAACACAATGCTCTCAGCAAAGTGGAATCAGCAAGGCGAAGAAAGAGCAAAAAGAAGAAGACTCAAGATCGTTTCTTCAAAGATCCCTTTGACTTTGCAAGAAAGCTGTTTGAACAACCCAAATCAGGGACTCTCACAGTGGGCAAGGAAACCCTAGAGCAGCATCTCAGGGAAACATATTCCGATTCTCAGCGCGAGGCACCACTTGAAATCCAGAATCTGGTTTGGCCTGCAGTGCCAGAAGGAAAATTCAATAACAAACCACCAACACTGGATGAAGTGAAGAACGTAGTAAAGAAAGCCAGAGCCAAGTCAGCACCTGGACCAAACGGAATACCATACCTGCTCTACAAGAAATGCCCAAAAGTGCTCGAGTGGCTCCACAAGATGATTCGATCAGCATGGAGGAACCAGAAGATCAGCGACCAATGGATGAGAGCTGAAGGAGTGTACATTCCGAAGGAGCAGAACTCCAGCAGCATCAATCAGTTCAGGCCAATATCACTTCTGAACGTCGAGGGGAAAATCTTCTTCTCTGTTATGGCAGCAAGATTGACAAAATACCTGACTGAAAACAAGTATCTGGATATGTCAGTCCAAAAGGGAGGCATACCAGGAATGCCTGGATGCTTGGAACATGCCACGTTGATTTGGGATGCCATCCAAAAAGCAAGAACAGAAAAGAGAGACATTGACTTAGTTTGGCTTGATCTGGCGAATGCATATGGATCAGTTCCACACGATATGATCCAGCTGGCTCTTGAAATGTATCACATCCCAGAAAACATCCGAACAATGCTGAGGAAGTATTTCCAAGTGTTCTCAATGCGGTTTTCTACCAAAGAATACACCACGGACTGGATAGACCTAGAGGTGGGCATTGCAATGGGCTGTGCAATCTCTCCCATACTGTTCGTGTTGGCAATGGAAGTCATCTTGAAAGCTGCAATGAAGAGTTCAGGTCCAGTGAATCTGGGAGATGGATACCAGATGCCTCCTCTGAAAGCTTTCATGGATTGCACAACAGTCTTGTCCACGGATGAGGAAGAGACACACCAAATCTTAAAGCAGCTGGATGAGCTGGTGGCCTCTTCAAGAATGAGGTTCAAACCTAAGAAATCCCGAAGTCTCTCACTGCGAAAAGGAAAAGTGGCAGATTCAGTCAATTCATGGTAGCCAACCAAGCCATCCCCACTGTCACAGAAGAGCCAGTAAAAAGTCTCGGAAGATGGTATGATGACTCCCTGAAAGACACACAAAGGGGATGTGAAACCAAGCAAACAGCAGAAGAAGGCCTGAAGAAAATAGATAACTGCGGACTGCCAGGCAAATACAAAGTCTGGTGTCTACAGTTCATGCTGATACCAAAGCTGCTGTGGCCACTGCTAATCTATGACATTTGCACCAGCACAGTCGAAGCAATGGAAGCCAAAATCAACAAATACACAAGAAAATGGCTCGGTGTCCCACCTGGTCTCACTGATGTTGCATTCTACTGTCGTCAAGCAATGCTGAAGCTACCTCTCAAATCCATAGTGGAGGAATACAAAGTTGGAAAAGCAAGACTGTTGAGCATGCTGGAGGAATCGGAAGACAATATCGTGAGATCAGTTCATCCAAAGCTGAGAACTGGCAGAAAGTGGAAAGTCCAAGAGGCTGTAAACAATGCCAAGAGAAACCTCAGCATCAAAGAAATAATTGGACACACGCAAACCAACAGACAGGGACTGGGAGCAACAAAAATGCAGTGGTGGTCCAAAGCCAAAGGGAAGGAAAAAAGAGACATGATCATACAGGAGTTGAAGGAAGAAGAAGATGTCAAAAGAGTGCAGAAGGCAGTCCAGCAAGGTCAACAGGGACAGTGCACTCCAAAGAAGTCTCAGCTGGAACGATATGTGGCACATGGCTCCTCTAAGGATAAGCTTCCTCCTCAGATCTGTATATGACCTGCTCCCCTCGAATGCAAACTTAGTGAAATGGGGAAAATCAGACGACCCAGCATGTCCGCTCTGTCAGAAGAAACAAACAGTGGAACATGTCCTAAGCTCTTGCAAAGTAGCGCTAGCCCAAGGAAGGTATACATGGAGGCACAACCAAGTTCTGAAAGTGATCACAGATGTGGTTAGCGAAAAAACCATGACCCCAAATGCACCAATTGCTATGACAACGTTCTACAAAGCAGGAGGGAAACAGGTCTGGCCCGAAAGTGCTATGACAACCAGCACATTGCCAAAGGGTCTTCTGGATGGAGCAGTCGACTGGGAGTGTACAGCAGACCTCCCAGAGTGGAGAAATTACCCAGATGTCATCAGCAAGACAGGCATGAGACCAGACATCGCTCTCCACTCTGACTCCTCGAAACAAGTGATTCTGATAGAACTCACTGTGCCATACGAAAGCAGAATGGAAGAAGCACATATCTACAAGACCGAAAAATACGCCGGTCTTGCCAGCACCCTGAAGAAAGCAGGTCTGCGGGTCAAAATCTTCGCCATAGAGGTCGGGGCAAGAGGGTTTGTGGGCACCTCCGCTTATGATCTCATGAAACAACTCGCCATTTCTGGGAAGAAGAGGACTAGAGCCCTTAAAGCGATGGCAGAGGCAGCAGAAAGGAGCTCAAGCTGGATCTGGGCAAGGAGGAACCAAAAAAGTGAACTTCATAAGGATTAAATTCCCTACAGATGATGTGTGCCCCGTTAGCACATTGGTAAAACCGCGTACCGCAGTTCTAAAGCGCAGAATCGCCCAGGTTCGCTCCCGGGCGTGGGAAAAAAAAAAAATAGACAACAGCAGAAGGGCATCCAGGAGTCATGACCTGGATGTGGCCCGGCCCCCCGAGAGTGTAAGGAATTCAGGGCCGAAACACTTGTTTAAAGGGGGTTACTTCTCTGAAGACCTTCTGTTGTCTAGCTCTCCCTAGAGTTTCTTTCTATCTACTGAAACATGTTACACATTCTTATCTACCTTTCATTTCAAAAAATATTTTTGCCTGAAACTCTTGCTGAGCTAAAGTCCTCTGGCTTCTACTGATGTACCATATCAGCATTCCCATAGTGGAATCGATGGAGGCAAAAATCAACAAATGCAAAAGGAAATGGCTTGACGTCACATCTGTTCTCACTGATAATGCGCATTACTGTCGTCAGGCAAAGCTGAAGCTACCTCTGACATCTATTGTCGAGGAATAGATGGTTGTACAGATCAGGCTTCTAAGCATGTTTGAGGACTCGGGAAATAAGGTTCAGTAATGTAACCACCTCAGCTTCAAAACTAGCAGACAAAGAGAAGTTCCAGATGCAGTGGGCGTGGTGAAGGAAGGCCTCAAGGTCAGAGAATTAATAGGGCTCAGAAAAGCAAAGACAGTGACTCTAGCCTCTCATCTCTCTCCCTCACCAGACCGACAGTGGAAGCTGTGCTCAATGTCACAGGTTTTCTCCAGGTTACACAACCGAGACATCTGTGGGCGACTTCCTGGACCCCCAGACCACAGACATCAGCGATGTTGTTGAAGTAGGAGGTGTGCGGTCGTCCCTTTCTTCTCCTCATCTCAACCTTACCCTGCAGGACCATTGATATCAAGTCTGTTTTGGTGTTTCTGATCACATAGCCTACATATTTCAGCTTTCTTTTGTTGATCTTAGCATTTGGTGCTTAACATTCAGTTCCTCTAATATGCTCTCGTTTGTTCTTCTTTCTATCCATTTGACTCTGAGAAGTCGTCTATAGAGCCACATTCTGCTGCACTGATTTTATTCTCTTCGACTTTTCTTATTGTCCAGTTTTGCAATTATGCATTAAAACAGGCCGTCTCAAAATTTTCAGTATTTTTAATTTCAAATCTTTGGGAAGCTCTTTGTCTTTCCATAAGTTGTTTGACTGGACCATTTTCGTTTCACCATGCCAATTCTTGTTTTCACATCTTTGGTGCTGGAGCCGTCATTTGCTTTTGCAGATTCTAGATGCTTGAAATGTTGGACATTTTCTAAGTCTGTTTTGTTTATTTGAATTTTTGGATGTTCCTGGCCTTTTCTCGCTGTGTGCATGACATTGTTTTTGTTTGTTTTTGTTTTTTGTTTGTTTGTTTTTTTAGTACTCGGGTTTAATCCTGCTCTGCAACCTGTTGCATCTACTTGATAGAGAATTCCCTTCATGCTTTTGATGTTATCTGCCGTTAGTGTAGTGTCATTTGCTTACATCAGGTTAGTGATGTTTCTTCCTCCAATCTTTATTCCTATCTCTTCTAAATCGGCCTCTTTAATGACCTGCTCTGTATGTAAGTTAAAAAGATGAGGTGAAAAGACGCGGCCTTGCCTGACTCCTTTTGTAATGCTAAAATATTCGCAGCGTGCACCATTCCATCTTATGGTCTCTTTTTCTTCATGTAATTCTGTTATAAGTGACACCAAATGTTCGGGAAAGCTGATCTTTGCCATTGTGTCAAATAGTTGATGGTGTATCACACTGTCAGGGCCTCGCTGTAATCGATAAAGGTAGTGAGAATTTCTTATTCGCTGTTCCTTATTTTTTCTGTCAAAATCTGCAAGACAACATGTCTGTTATGCTTCTGTTGGATCTGTAACTAGCCTGAAATTTCTTCTTCTACTTTTTGTTTCATTCTGTTCAGTATGATGATTAGCAGTACTTTACTGGTGTGGCTGATTAGGGTGATGGTGCTATAGTTACTTCAGTCCTAGCCATTCCCATTTTTATGCAGCATGACAAATTCTTATAGCTTCCAGTCATCAAGCCATTGACATTATTCCTGTATTCTTGTACAAACATGTGGGTGGTATAAGGCTGTTACACCTGCTTCTCCAGTGTTCTTAATAGCTCCCCTGGTACGTTGTCCAATCCATGTGATTTTCTTAACTTGAGCTGATTTATTGCTGCTCTGACTTCGCTGACAAAGGGATTTTGGTTTCAATTCTTGAAAATCAAGGCAGAGAATATCTTTTGAAAGTTTTGATGTGTTGCTGTGAAAAAGTTCTTTGTCGTACTCATGCCATCTGGATAGAACACCTTCCACCTCTTTTGACGTTTCTCCCTCTCAACTGTCTATGCATTAATGTTTTCCTTGAAATTTTGTGGATTTTCTGTGAAACAGTTCTTTTGTTTTTCCCTGAACATTTGCTCTGTGATTTTTTTGTCATTCTTCTTCTATCCATGCTTTCTTATCTCTTCTGATTTGGATACTTATTTCTTTTTTCAGCCTTTTGTAATATTCTATCTTGTGTTCCTTCGTGCGTGGCTGTTCTCTTTGGCTAGCTGGAGAATTTCGTGGCTTACGTATGGCTTTGGAGTTTGTTTGCCTGCCTTGCTAGTTTTGACTCTGCAGTTTTAGTGTGTACTTTTTTCCTGTCCTCCTATATATCGTTTGGCAAAGTTTCATTTGCCGTTCATTCTTCTGAGAAAGCTGAGAAGTGGTTGTTTGGTACTACTATAAACTGATAACCATTGCCAAACTTTATGATCTGATGCTGTTGATATGATATGGTCAATAGAATGAACATCCTGTGTGATTTTGTTCACTGGAAACAGTATACGTCCCATGATGAACAGTCAGTCACCCATCCATGAAAATGTTTACTTTCAACAGGGTGTACAGCTGCTCTTCGTCATCAAACACACCTCCCTCTCTGATATAGTCACAGTTTATTATTTGTCTGATTCTAATAAATCACTACACATGTACAATAAAGATTAAGCTCACTTTGAACAAACTCCCCTACCCTTTCTTGTGATTCTAAGTAGGTATTTTCTGTACACATCCATCTTCCTTTTTTTTTTTTTTTGGGGGGGGGGGTTACTAAAATTAGTATTATATAACATATACATGTAAGCATACCCACACATGATATACATACAGAAACATAAATGTTATTTTACATGAATTGTCATACACATCAAAATACATACATAATACGTGCACACCAGTGTAGACTCACAAAACGGATGCATTTGTACACACGCATTATACATAAACTTACATACACATAGCACACGCGTCTCTGAATGCAAGCAATCGCATGTACGTATAATGTTTTTTCTCACATCAGTAAGAATCATTTTATGTCACGAAAAGGGGAAATCTTTTCAACTGTTGTCATGTGATGAGGAAGGAGCACATAACCCAGTTCTAATCTAGATAAGTCTGGACGCTACGGCAGGTCAAAGGGGAAGAGTTTCTGATCTTCACCACCTCTCTCCCTTTCTCCAAATGAGCAGGCATATAGACTTGAGTTGTTTTCTTCCCCTGTTTATCACCTAGTAAAGATGGGATTTGGAAAACATTGTTATATGCTACGAGAAATGTCTTCAAATATCACGTCCTGATATAACCTTTACGCTCACAAAGGAACAGGGTGGGACGTGGTGTGGGTACACAATGATCAATGTAACACAACAATACTCAGTGTAATGCAACCTCAGTGATGAAAGTGTGAGAAAGCATACTGCCATTAGTCACAATGTACATAATTTGTTGTGAGTCATTCTAACATGTGGATTGGTGAACCAGTGGGTGTTACAACATCATAATCCAAATATAATGATCAAACTGCTTTTATAGACGTCTCAGCACATTGATCATAAAAAATGATATCTAATTTTGAAAGAATTAAACTTTTAGTCTGTATCAGTCGCAGAGATGAAGTCATTAGGCTGTTAGGTCATAGAACGACAAGGCTTCAGAACGCAATGAAAACTGCTATAGATTTTGAAACGGTCGCAGTGATCAAAGTTGTTTCATATTCTACCATCAGATGTGCTGGGAAGAAGGGGAACAACTTTGAAAAAAAGCCAAAGCAACTTCTCAAGAGACCATCAGAGGGCAGGCGGCTGCTGTGTCCAAACATATGAAGGAAGGTCCACACTTCTGTGTATGAGAAATGCAAGGCTTTAACTTAATCTGGGCCAGGTGCGTCATTTTCTGGGAATCTTCAGCGTGGGTTAGACTGATCTCATAACCTTATCTCCCGAATCATCAAACATGTTTAGAACCCTGATCATTCACATGTTGTACACTTCTATGATGGGTTTTAGGAATATCTTCAACTTTGCCTGGCGACAATAGAGCACAATGTTGGTAAGACCAGGTGGGTCGCCAAACCGTTTACTGGTGTATTTGGTGATTTGGGCATCCATCAATTCCACTATGCTAGTCCTGATATTGTGCTACAGTACAGGCCAGAGGAGCTTTGGAATCAGCATGAGCTGCACTGCACAGACTTTGTATTTGATAAAAAAAAGTCCACACTGGTCTATTACATGCAGGTTTTCTCCTACCAGCCCCTTTTTGTAATTTTCACACCACTTCCCAAGGCTCTTGACTGGCTCTTCTGTCATTGTTGGAATGGTTTGGTTGTGTAAGTAAATGTTACTGTTTTAGCTCCTTGCCATTCTGCGGTGAGAGGCCCCAGGATTTCTCTGTATTGAAAACCATCCTTAATGATGCCACTAACTCATCTAGTTGCGTTAGTATTCTGTGTGTTTTATCGGCGTTTGAGAAAAAGAACTAATGTGTCATCCCTAAAGGCTTTTTAGAGGGGACATTCGGTATCCATCTCTGAAGTCTGTTGGATCTGAACTACTCACGCTACCTTCAAGATGATTTCTGTTGTTGACACAAACATTATCGGAGAAACTGCAGAGCCCACTATTGTGCCAGGCTCTGAATTGATCGATGTGTGTGTGGTGTGTGTGTGTGTGTGTGTGTGTGTGTGTGTGTGTGTGTGTGTGTGTGTGTGGTGTGTGTGTGTGTGTGTGTGTGTGTGTGTGTGTGTGTGTGTGTGTGTGTGTGTGTGTGTGTGTTGTGTGTGTGTGTTTAGAGAACCGCCTTGAGAAGCCATGAAAGTACTTCTTCAGCATTTCCCAGATGTTCTTTGGGATATGATACATCTCGAGAGCCAAATGAATCATCTTGTGTAGGACTGATCCACATGCATTTGCCAGATCAGGCCACACTACTTTGAGGTACCTTTTCTCTGATTTAGCTGTTTGATTGTTTCCCAAATTATTGAGGCATGCTCTACACAGCCAGACACTCTTTGCATGCTTCCTCTCTGGACTGACACATCCATGTACTCATTTTCTATCAGATATTTATTCAGCTTTTGTGCCATGCGAGAGAAAAAGATTTTCTCTTCAATTTTCAGATGTGATATTGGCCTGAACTTGTCAAAGTCATTCTCATTCCATTCTTTTGAAATGTACACTCCATCAGCTATCATCCATTGGTTGCTTATCTTCAAGTTCATCCATGCTGATCATATCAGTTTGCTGAAAAACTCAAGCCATTTGAACATTTCTACAGCAGGTAGGGTATTCCATTAGGCCCAGGTGAGGAGCTGGCTCTGGCTTTCTTAACCACTTTGCTTACTTCATAAAGTGTTGGTGGCTTGTTGTGAAACATTTTCCCTGGTGCTTCAGGCTGCACCACATCCTGGATTTCAAGTGATGCCTTGCTTTGATGGTCACAATACATTTTCCTGAGATGCTGCTCCAGACTTCTTTGTTCAGTGAGTGTCATATCACAGATTTTGACAGCTCAAATATTGCTTTCTGGCAAACTGAGATAGATGTAATCTTGGGTCTTCTTTTGTTTTTATTCCTTGTCCTCTTTGCGTTTTCTACTTTCCTTGGGGCATTGTATTCTGCTTTTAGATTTGTCCATTGTTCTTCTAAACCTTATTTCTGAAATTCTGAGGCGATCTTTTTTTATTTCTTGAGATTCCTCGCATTTCTCTGGATGTTGTCCAGCTCTCGATGACATAAATATAAATCTGAGGAGGTGTTTTCATCTTTGGCTGTTTTTCTGCAGAGGCATCCCTACAAATTGCATACACAATACTTATAAAGTGGTCTGTCTGTGTTCCAGGATTCTGTTTCCTACCAGCACATTTAGTCTGTGGACTATTTCTTAATCCAGCCTCTCCTGTTTCACTTTTGCACTTGCAGATGATAAGTTTCCTTTCTGGTAATTGGCATTAAAAGCCTGAACAAATTCCTCATCTGAATCATCGGCGTGCATAATCCTTGGCACTGTGGTTTAATTCCTGACGCTGGCTTTCCGACATCTTATCTGCTGGTGTTGTCCACTGCTGCTCATTCACCATCCACATTATTATTCCCCTTTCAACGGAGAGGTCAGATGATTAAACCACACGCCAACCACTGTCTTATAATACATGTACTGGCCTTGGGTGTTATCATGTTCACCTCTCCATTCTGCACACCGTCACCACTTCATAATCTACATGGCATTTTCAAAAACCCAGGTTCTAAAAATAACTGGTCACTGGTGGAGGGGGTGGCGAAGATGTGAAGGCAGAGCAAAGTAGAATAACAATGTGTAACTAGTCTGCCGATTAGTTGCTATTCACAGAAAAAACAAGAACATATTTTATAGATTTGTGTTGTAACTGTGTATCTATTTACTACATTTTTATGATTTCCTGTCAGCCCATTAAATTAAGTGAAATCTGTACTATCTGTTTTCAATCTCTCTTGACACAAAGAGATGGAAGGAGATTGTTCCATATAGACGGAAGGGATGATGTGTGTGTCGTCTGTCTATGCCTGTGATAACAATTTGTCAGCAAAAGTTTCTCAGTTGTTTCTTCATGGATTTTTTAAAAATCAAATTTGGATCAAAGATGTGGACAATCAAAAAGTCACAAAGGCATAACCTTAACTGAAGGTCACATGGGCGAAAAAGCTTAAAATGAGTTTTGTTTGTTTGTTTGTCTGTTTGTATGAGGAAGGCCCGTGTAAAGAGCACTCAATTTTCTTTTTCTGGTTTTAGGATGTAACATTATACCATAGGCCTTGCTTAAGTCAAGTTTTATTTCATCTGATGCTTTATTCAAGGTCACAATGACTTTGAGAAGTGTAAGATCTGGACTTGCGTGTATTCATTTTTGTTTAAAAAGGGATATCGTTAGAATGGCTTGACGGTCTTGGATTTTCATTCCCTGTGTTGTTTTGTACGCTTCACAAAGGCCATTTGGTAGAATATTTGTACCTGATATGTTTTGTAAATTCAACACCATTCTCTTATGTGTTTTTGGTTTCTATTATGCTTGAACACTGGCAATCACTTCAGTGCCAATTGTACGTAAAACGTCAGAGTTAACAGGCTGTTTTATTGCTGTCTGTCAAAGAGTTCTAGGTTTGTTTCCATTTCACACAGAATGCTGACCATGTGCTAGCATATGTGACCCTCTCTCACAAGCTGGGACATGAGTCGCATCTGAGCGAACAGCGATACAGCCTCAGAACGTGGTGATAAGTTTCACACTGATACTCACCCTAAGGGAAATGAAATTTAAGCATTGATTGTGATAATGCTGAGCCATGCTCTTCAATGTTACCTGAAACTGGTAATTTTTATATCGCCTCGACTTATCTCGTACACAGCTCGAGACATTTCATACATTATGTCAGGTCGCAGTCGTCTGGGTGCTGACTTTGTTCTTGCTAAGCCTTGACTGTGATTATCGTTTTGGAACCAAGCTTTTTTGTGGCCCACATGGTTGCCTTGGTTACAGGGGATTTTCGAGGTTGTTCTCTCTTGATGGTCAAGGGAGTCTAATTTCTGTTTGGGAAATATTTTCTCGGTAGGGCTTGTTTCCCTTGCTGCTTCTTTTTTTGTGTGTGTCTGTAGGTCTGTGTTCCAAAGGGCGAGTCACTCTTTGTTTTTGTTGGACCTTTGAATCACGCTTTTCAGGCGGATTCAGTGGATTGTGGGGCCAATCTGAGTTCAGGTCTGATTTTGAGTTTTCATTATACTGACTTGGACATTTCTAGTCAGTCGGTCGAATATCTGTGTTGCTGGAAGGGTGTTGGTCCCTTTCCTCCGAGATAACCTGGTTACCTGGTAACAGGTTATAAGTGAACTTATGATTTAGCTCGGGTTCACTTTCGAGATATTTCTATATCGTCTATGTTCACCCCGTTGACCAGTTAAGTGAACTTGGCAAGGGTGATGTGTCGTTTGTACCCGTTTGTGCTGTTTCCGTGCTGTTAAAATCTCTATGTCGTCTTGAGGAGCAGACAAGAATTCTGGTGGAGACCAGTGCAGTTTCTGCAACTCTGTTGAAGAGGTGAGTAGGTAGATGGAACCTGGTGTAAAATTGGAAATTGTGCTTTTCAATTGCAGATCTATGGAAGCAGTCCCATTTGTGTTGTGAATTAGTATACATTTATTCTATTTCGCAGGTTGGTTGCGTTTTGGGTTGCTGTAGGTGCAGTGCTGCAGGTTTAATTGTGTTTTGTGAATTGTCACAAATTGTGAGAAATTGTATCTTAAATGGTTTAAAGAACCTAAATTGGGTCGTATTTGGGCTAACTTATTTTGGGTTGGTTGTTGCTGATTTGTATGGGCGTGTTAGTTACGCTATTGGTTTGTGTTATGATGGTGTTTACGTTTATGGTTCCAATTTCTGGTTTCCTTCAATTATAAACTTGTTTGACAGGTTTGCCCAACCGGTTTGTGGGGCATCGCAACGTAGGTTTGGATTAGGTTTTATTCGCCGTCGTTGAGATGTATTTTTGTGAATATTTTGATTCTCTGCGCGTTTGGTGGCTCGATGGGCCTAGCGTTGGGAACCCAACCCATGACGTTAGGATAACCAATTAAGTTTGCTGACAATAAATATTTGAGTTGTTTACTGTTTGAGGATAGACCTAGAGAAGGTTACCGTTGAAGGTAAGAGTAATGTGTGTGATGTGACAGACTTGCCGACAGTTTGTCAGAAGAAGTTAATGATAAAATGGCACGTAACTCTATTATTCGGTGCCAGTGTGTAAGTGTGGCTATCATTAAGTGCTGGTTAATGTGTTGGTATTCTGGGCCCATTTGTCATGATTACATTCTAGGGACGCATTTATGTGGAGTTTGTTCTGGAAGTTTTATTGGTGATCGTAAATGAGTTTTTGCGGTCGCGCCCATGGTATCGGTTTGTTCAGGTGTGTCTGATTTGTGTGTTCGCTCGTCTCGTTAAAATGTTGACGTAAGAGAGGGATTATTTCTTTTATTGTGATATGTAGTCAACCACCGATTATTTGTATTTTCTACAGGTGATTCGCCCTTTTGGACAAGCCCCCTTTGACCAGCTTCTTTTCTGGGACCAGTCCCGGGTTAACATTCCTGTATCGTGTTCTTTGCATGCTGTTATTCCAGCAGTCGGATTTGAAAACCTTTGCCATGCAACCTCTACAGCACAGAATCCACTCTCGACTACCTTTCATCAGATCTCCATGGGAAGCACTGGCGACTCAGGGTGACTGCAGTTGGCTGCGGCGCGTGTGAGGAGTGAAGTCCTTTGGCCCTCTTTGAACTCCGTGAGAAGAATCACCAATTACACGGGTGGGATCAGGGATTTTCGTCCTTGTGCGTCTTGCTGCGTTGCTGCAGTTCCTGGCCGTCGGCGTTCGGTCAGATATTGGCCTAGGAGAGTGTGGTGGCGTCTGTGGACAAATGTGTGCATGCATTGTTTTGGGTATTGGGATTATTACCTTCGTGTATTCATAACCTTTTGTCAGGGCTAAGTTTAATCATTTGCCTTGCCTTGGGCAACGCGATGGTTACTTATACCTGATTTAAAATCCACTTCGATTGAGAGTCTAACAAAACTTTGGGTAACGAAATTGTTACCTCCGTGTATTCAGTAAGCTTTCATCAGGGCTAAGTTTAATCATTTACCTTGACTTGTGCAACGTGATGGTTACTTATACCTGACTTCAAGTTTATTTCGATTGGTAGTTCAACAAAGTTTCAAGGGTTTATGCTTTTTAAAATTTTTTTTATGATTGAAAGTGCCCTTATCTCTTTGAGATGCTCCGTGTATGATTTTGTGTGTATTTCTCGAAGATACCCATGGATGACTTTGTGTGCAACGTATGAGTTGCACCGGGAATGACTTCTTGTGCAATGTATCTGTTTGAATTGCACCGTAGATGTCTTTTTGTGCAACGTATCTGTTTGAGTTGCACCGTGAATGATTTTTTGTTGTATGTGTCCAGCGAATAATTTTAAGATATATGTTCATGTAATTGTGAACTCCTGTATTGTTGGGTGACAGCAATTGAATATTTGTGAATGAAAAAAATAGTTGTTCGTTTGACCATTACTGTGTGTTGGGGTAATAAGTAATTAGGTCTGTAAATTCTGTCTATCCCTCTTAGAAAGATCAGGTCTTAGCGAGCCTGACATATTAGTATGACGTTTGTGACGTCAACTTTCAAATCTTGCAAACAATAATTCAAAATAACCCAATCAGAATTTAGAAGACAACATTCATAATGATTGCTAAGGAAAACTTGGCGGTGAATGTTCTCAAACTTTCTCGTCCATTTCTTGAAAATAACGATTACAAACGTGTGATATTTTAATTGACCACAACTCCTACACTTTTTGTCCAACAGATTTCATTTATACATTACTGGAAAAGGAATCCAGTGTTTTTTTTCTAATGATGCAAATAATGTGCTCTCTTCATAAATCGACTTGTGTCCCCCATTGTGAGAATAAGTCACGTATGCTTTCAGCCAACCATGCCAGGAAGACAAATGTTGGTAGTAACTGGCGCCAGCATTTTGTTATATCAGTGGTGATAATGTGGTCACTGTTGGACGTCGTCAACACTCAGAATCATGGGGAGAACGTACACATTATACGCCGGAAGAAACAAGACAATATTCAGTCTCATCAAACCTCTGTCCAGTCAAGATTTGATACGGTGCCTGTTTGGAATTACACACACAACAAACAGGGACAGGGAGCGCTAATAGAGACTCAGCCCACAACAAAACATCAGACATCCATCAGTCATATGACAGATGAAGGCATTATAAGTGACAGTGTGAGCAATAATCAAACGTATAATGGTACAAACCCACCTTTTTCAGCGCTCACTGAGTCTAACACGTACAGTGATACAAGCCAGTCTTTATCAGTCACTACCGAATCCAACACAATAGGTGCTATAAGCTTGGCAATTTTAAACACAACTGAATCAAACACATCTGGTGGTACAAGCTTGCCAGTTTCAGATACAACTGCGTCGAACTCATTAGGCCACACAAGCCTGCCTGTATCAAGCTTCACAGAGTCAAGTACAACAAACCCCATAAGCTCTACGACTGCAGCAGACGACTGCATTCAATGCAACTGGACTCGAACCCACAGCCTCACCACACACATTGAAGATACTGAAGGCCATGTGGTGTGGACTGAACCTGGCAAGAGTTGTTCTTGTATTCACGACATTTCCTGGCACATCAAACCAACCCTTGACAACCAGGGCATAATTGTTCACTTTACCCACTTCAGTTTAAAATGGTATGAACATCTTGAAGTGTATCAAGGAGACCAGCGTACAACTGACAAGTTACTGTTTCGCCATCCTGATCTAACAACTGCTGTTTTACTTTTGCCTCATGGTGACATTTCTGTGTGGGTCAGAACCATGCCATGGCCTTTCTTCACTGTAGAGAGCTCACCATCTGGTTTCAGTCTCAATTACTCCACTCATCCTCTGCACCTCCTGCCCACAGCTTTATCAAATACACACATGACATTCAAACATGTGGCTCCTCTGATTGCTAATGTTCTGTATGAATGTTCTTTTGCCACTATCCCTGCCTATATCCTTTGTGACAAGGTGCAGCAGTGTGTAGGAGGAGAGGATGAACCTGCTGACTGTCCCTACAGATCTGTCTCCTATGGTCACCCCTGGTTTGTCCACCATGACCGCTGTCTTCAAGTCGTCATCACATCCACAAAGGACATGCCTCAACCTTGTGATCCACAGTCTGGTGGTAAACTAGCAGTCCTAGCAGCACCTGCAGAACCTAAACTGTTGGCGTCTATTATTGCACGTGTTGGGATTTCAGGTATTTGTCTAGCTGTTGATTTGACCTATAAACCCATCTCCAGCAAGTCCTTACAGGTGGAACTACAATATCAACACATATGGCAATGGGGACAAGGAATCCTGAACCATGGACATCAACCACAGCGAGGCATCCAGTTCAACTCAAAGTTTGCTCTTTTCTTCTCACATGGAAAGGTGTCTATAAAACCATTCTATGGATCTCTGTGTGACTACAACACCACAAGAATTGGTTTTCTCTGTATGAAAGACGACGTCACGTTCACTGACCAAGGATCAAACAGTCCACGTTCTGTCAGACTTCAGCGTCATCTGAACAACACACGTAGTAACAGCACAACAGACATACTTCCCTTTGTTAAACTTTATAAACATTCGCTGAAATATTGTACAGATGGTTCTTTTGTGCTCCCGTTTCAGCAGTGTCCCCAGAACAACAAAGACCTGTCCTGGTCTCCCAATAACTTCAAGCTGTTTGACTGCATGGTGGGTGGACAAGTTCATTACGCCTTGGTATGTGATGGCCACAGTGACTGTAGGGATGGCAGTGATGAGACAGGATGTGCCATTCCCACTGACATCTCTATACTTCAGGCCTACCATGTTTGTGCCAATGGTCAACTTATTCCTCTTATGAAAGAGTGAGTATGAAAATGAAAACTTTTGCTTTGTAAGAGATGAAGGTAAGTGCACGTTTAACGTAAAGCAATCAGAATGAAAGTATCTGCCTGCATTCCTATAAACCAGAAACAATAGACACCTTATGGAAATGGACATGAAGACATTGATTTAAATGAATGGAACAAGCCAGGAAGCTGAATTACTTCATTCATTTCGTCAGCATGTAATGTTTTCTCAAAAACACAGGCACACACAAACCCACACACTCATGCACCCCTGCACATACACTCGGGTAAATACTACCTTACTATCTGTCTGTAGCTTGTTGGACGATTAGGACAAAAGAAAATACATTTTGTCTCCTGTTTACAACTTGTTTACTGTTCCGGTTTTTCTCAGGTGCGTGTATGCACATTGCTTTGCCAACACCATGCAGATGGTATGTTATTGTACAGTCTGCATACTTTGTATCCAGTGGACATGCATGCTGTGTGTTTTCAAACCACTGGACACTGCCATGACATGTATGATATACAACGCAAGATATTCAACAAACATATTTGTTATTCTGCATGCACATACGCATGAAGGGGGCTCATGGTGCAAAGCAAACCTAAAACTTCACAATTTCACAACATGTACACATGTAAAGCTAAACATAGAAGAATATAAGAATAAATATATAGGTAGAGACATGCAAGTATAAATGTACATGCAAGTATGAGTGTTATATTTGTACATGCATATAAATGTATTTTACACTGAACAGACTGAGTGAAAATGACTGTTTTATGCTCCATATTGTTTTATATTTTTACATACCAACAGCTTGAATGTGTCCACCAAAGATGTCTGAGCAAGATCTGCAAAATCAATGAAACGATTGAGTGTCCAGCCTTCAAGTTCTGATGAAGTGTGGTGTGCCAAATATACAGTTTCTACTTATCAAATGCCAGCTTCGTTTGATAGGACCTGTTGTCGTTATGGAAGACAATCACATCCTAAAATAATGCTGTATAGAGAGAGCTGAAGCGATACTACCATGATCAGGGAAGATCACTGGAGTGATACAATGATACTCTGAAGGCCAGCTTCATCAGTAATGGCATCTGTCAAGAGTCACAGTAGTTTGTGAACAATTCAATGTTGTGAATGCTGTGTTTGTGTGTTCTTGTCTCATTTTCCTTCCCAATCACATTGTGGACATAAATCATTGACTCATCTTCTCCAGCTGGCCACTCAATGAAACATCAGACAGTTTCATGATGTTGCTTTTGTTCTAATTAGTCGGATGAATTTGTTTCTTTTCTGTCTTTTGTATTTGTTTAACAAAATCTAGTCAGCCAGTGTTTATTTTTTTCAAAAGTTGTTTGATTTGTGTACTGTGATAATTTCAGACAAGTTAAGGATCAGTGCAGAAAAGAAATAATGTGCATCTGATTAATGAATTCTGCAGAAATTACCTGTGTGACGGTGCCCCAGACTGTCTGGACCAAAGTGATGAACGTCTGTGTACCACATGCACTGAAGGGAAGATTCTGTGTCCTGGCTTTGGCTGTCGACCTCCCAGTTACGCTGATTTCCTAACTTGCACCTCTTCTGATAAAGGTATGTGTGTGTGTGTGTGTGGGAGAGAGAGAGAGAGAGAGAGAGAGCGTGTCTGTGTGTGCGTGCGTGCGTGCGTGCGCGCGTGTATGCGTGTGTGTGCGTGTGCGTGCGTGTTATTTGTAGTTGCAGTTGTCGGGGCTGTTATTTTTTCTTTCTTTTTTATTTCAATTTTTCGACCATTACATATTCTACAGTCATTATGCTATCACTGAAGGACAAAAGATTAAGAACCATTAAAGCATGCCAGAAAATTTCTTTTTTGTTCCATGGTGTTGTCCTGCATATAAGTGAATTTGAACAAAGAGAGGATTATGTCACAACATTGACATGCAAAATGGTTAAATGAATAATGAATGAAGATGTCCATAGGACTAGCTAAGTGACTGTAAACACGTAGTAAAGAAAACAGCCCAAAACTGAACCCTAGGGGACACCTTACTTTGGCGAAGATGGAGCTGATCTGATGTCACCAATGACATTGGACTGAGTTTTACAATAAAGTATGGCTTGAACAACTCGAGAACAGTTGCAATGTAGTCAAATTAGATAACAGTCTTGAGATTATGATATTTAGGTCAGTAGTGTCAAATGCTGCAGAAAGTGACAGAATGGACACTTTCCATTACAGAAGCTTTCAGAAGATCATTAAATACTTTTGACAAAGCAGTTTCTATGCTGTGGACTGCACGATAGCCCAATAGGAAAACAGTTCAAACAAGTTGATGCTTTCTGGGTGACTCATCAGCTCTGAGAAGATGATTCTCTGAAGGATTTTGGACTATAACAGACGATTAGAAATAAGTCCATTGTTTTAAATTATTGAGATCTAGACTGGACTTTTTGAACATTGAGTTGACTAGTGCATGGTTAAACCTCTGTGGAGCAACAGCTGTGTTGAAACAAATGTTCATGATATCAGTTATGATTAGAGAAATTTCATCAACACAGTGAACAGGAAGACAGGCAGAGATTTGGTCATGATTACAGATTGTGTAGGCATGACAATGATTTTGTTTTGTCACTTGATTTTGACTGGTTGGTTGAAATGATCTGAACGGAAGTGAACAGGAGCAGACACAGAAAGGTTAGAGTTCGAACTGACTACGTTTCTAATGTCTTCTGTTTGTTTTTTGTTTCTCAGGAAAGTCGACTGAATTTTTCAAGGAATCATTAGGGTGGAATATTGTTTGGAACGACATCCAAAACAAGTTTGACCACTCGCATTCAAACAGAAATAAGAAATAATCTGAAAATAAATCAGAACACATATTTGATACAGTATTGTGTGGTTGTATTAAATAAGCGTTGTGATTATATTTTCATGTTTTTCTGGTTCTCAGAAGGAACCAGTAGAAAAAGCAAACCAAAGTGAACGCGTAATCAACACAACAAGACAAGACAAGCGCAAATTTTCCGCCAACTGGCCTTTGTCAAGCGCGAGCACGGTCACAAACAGACCACAAACAACACCTGGCCTGGTCTGTTTGTGATCGTGCATTCGCGCTTGACAAAGGCCGATTGGCAGAAAATTTGCGCTTGTCTTGTCTTGTTGTGTTGAATACGCGTTCACTTTGGTTTGCTAGTTCTTCTGGTTCCTGTTTGCTTGGGCACGGACAGTCGCACTTGTTTTGGTTCTCAGAAGGACAATTTCAGTTCTTGCATCCATTGTCTGGGCACTTAAATTGAGAAGTTCTATGAAGAATCTAAGCTAGTGATTTTGTCTGTTGTGGATTTATTTGTAGCCTAAAAGATCAGTCTAATGAACAAGTTTCTGTGTAGGCTATGTAATGGTATGTGGATAATCATGCAGATTTTTGCCAATATCATTCACCTTGACGTCACTTGTGTTTGGCCAGTCTGATTCGAAGACTGTTCACCATCAGTTCACTATAATGAATATTCGGATTTTAAAAGAATACCTCTTTGATTTTGTTTCTGCTCCATGTATTATTTTAGCTGTGTTTTCTCTCTTCCATGGATTAAGTTTAGCTATAGTGTGGTTATTAGTATACATTTAGTAACACTGTGCATAATACATGAATAATAACCATGTTTTCTTATTGCAGACAGAACAGAC
>JAPXFY010001708.1:0-7500 GCA_030674185.1 Monoplex corrugatus | reverse complement strand
AACCAAGTATAACACGACAGTAACACACTGGAGAAAAAGCAAATGTAACGTGATATTAAGACACTGGAGAAAAACAAATGTAACATGACAGTAACAAACTAGAGAAAAACAAATGTAACATGGCAGTAACACACTAGAGATAAACAAATGTACATGAGAAGAACACACGGGAGAAAAATAAATGTAATACGACAACAGCATGGGAAAAAAAAAGTGTAACATGACAGTAATACTCAGCAAAAATGTATCATGAGAGTAACACGCTCAAGAAAAACAAATATAACATGGAGTTACACACGGGAGAAAAACACATGTAACATGGAGTAACACACAGGAGAAACAATGTAACATGACAGTAACACACAGGAGAATAACAAATGTAACATGGGATAGCACACAGGACAAAAACAAATGTAACATGGCAGTAAAACACTGGAGAATAACAAATGTAACATGGAATAACACACGGGACAAAAACAAATGTAACATGTCAGTAAAACACTGGAGAATAACAAATGTAACATGGCAGTAAAACACTGGAGAATAACAAATGTAACATGACAGTAACTCACTAGAGGCTCAGACACATTTTTAAAAACATTTTGAAGAAAGTAGACTTAACAGTTCAAGCTTTGCCCAGTATTATTGTTACTCAATTGCCGTGTTTTATGTATTTATCTAATACTGAGTTTGGAGTTTGTTAGGAAGGATTCATGGACAATTCTGTATGTCTCCATCCAGATCTGCCAGCTGTTAAGTAGCAGATTTCTAGAGCCTGCATAAAACTTTTTGTGCTGACAGGATCTTGAAATGAAGATAGGATTGGAAGAAACCTAGAAAACCCTAGAATGATTGGACGGTAAGATGGACAGCAAACAGACTGTTTTTATGTTGAATAACTGGACATTAAGATGGACAGCAAACAGGCCATTTTTATGTTGCCAACAAGGACTGAACTCAAGACATCAGATCTTGAACCCATAGTTTTAAGGAAATAATTACCCAGACCAGGGCATGGATAAAACTGGCCCCTCCAATGGTCAGAAATGTGGCCTGCCTGAGGGTGGAATCGATGACCCTTGTGTTATAAACATGGTGCTCTAACCAGTCGAGACAATAGGTTATAAGGTAATATTGTCATATTGTGCTAGACCTGCTGGAGACATGATGTAATGGGAATCTAGCTTGATAACTTGGAACTGAACGAATGACAACTAACCTGAAATGGTAGATGTATCAATGACTGTTCAGTAGGCCTGAGTCTTGAATGCTAGTAACATCACCAGCAACTAGTACTAGAAGAGATACCTGATACAAGCTACAAAGACCAGAAACAAGAGAAGAGTGGCTTTACAAGTAACTGTAGCCAGAACCATTCTGTCCACACACAGCCTGCATACGACCATCACCAAAGCAAACCCTGAAAGCAGTCCACCAAGGATGAAAGGAGAACAAACCATCATTCTGAAAGAACGAAGAATGTGTGTGTGTGTGTGAATGTGTGTGTGTGCGTATGTGTGTGTGTGCGTGTGTGTGTGTGTGTGTGTGTGTGTGTGTGTGTGTGTGTGTGTGTGTGTGTGTGTGTGTGCGTGTGTGAAAAAGAGAGAGAGAGGGAGGGAGAGAGGGAGAGAGAGACAGACAGAGAGAAAGCGAGAGACTGAAGTATGTGTTACGTATATCCATTCAAATTTATTATTTTCAAATCAATTAAAAGATTAATAGCAGGATTCCCTGTACATTTTCCACCTTCTCAGAGACAACCCAATTTCTGATTCAAAAAAATAAAATAAAATAAGATTATAACGACACAAAAAGATTTTAAAAAAAGAGCTACACTACTGATGTGTAGTCATCACAAAGTAAGATATTGTCAGCAATATTCAGTTTCACAGCTTTGAAATCTTCTATGCTAATAACTTGTTTAATTTTTGTTGCAGTGGGAAAATTACCTCATCTTATGGACACAATTAAAACGGGTAAGAATAATTTGAATCCTATCTCACTGTGCCATCTTACATAACAACAGGGTTAACAGAATAGATGAAGTGCAGCAATAAATGTGGCAGGTAGTAAAAAATGAATAAACACCTTTCTCATTGAGTAGTTTCAGTTTCAGTTTCTCAAGATGACGTCTCTGCGCTCAGAATGAATTCCAGATGCACTAACGTCACAGGGGCCACGTATATTGTAACTGTGGCACATGCCTTAAGCCTGCACGTAAACCCATGAGCTGGCCAGGTCCTCAGGCCCTACGTAGACCATGTTTTACTTAGTCTATATTTCATACTGGTATTTTATCAGCCTGCCACTGGAATAATCTTGGTTACATGTAAATGACATGTGCATGTGAGAATCTTACCATCAAAAAAGGAACATATGTAGGCCTATAAAATAAATAAATAAATATTTAAAGGTCTGAATCACAACTCAACTCCAACCCCTAGTCAATGCCCAAATGCTCAACCATCTGTCAACTAGGTGATGACAATATTTTCTTAATCATAGATAGGTAAGTAAGTAAATAAGTAAGCAAACAAGTTAGTAAGCAAGTAATTAAGCAAGCAAGTAATCAAGCAATCAAGTAGGTGAATGAGTGAGTGAGTAAGTAAGTGAATAAGAAGAAACTAGTTGAATAAATAATACAAGAAAAATGGATAGGTAGATAAATAAACAGGTAAGAGATGAAATTAACAAATGACAGTAAATGCATGCATATATCCACATGCCTGCACACAGACATATACACATAGATTCATACAAACACACCCATATCAACACAGCATGATGGCCGACAACAAAATCTACAACAACAGTGACAAAAACAACAACAGCAGCAAGAGGAGATGCCCATATATATATATATATATATATATATATATATATATATATATATATATATATATATATATATATATATATATATTATATATATATATAAGCTACGCACAAAAAGTTAAGGATCACTATGAGAAAACAGGTGCGTAATAAACTCATTTCGCTACTGTTATTTATTTCTCAGTCCAGCCAAATTGTTATGAATTCTTGTTCAGCTGTAAGTGGGCGATGTTGTGTTAGTGCGAAAATTGCACGGGATTCTCTACTACTGAGCTTGGCCGCGAACGGAAAAGCGGAAACTTGCGAAAAAGGACCTTGTTTTGGACCGTTCTGCCTGAACACATTGCACAAGCCAGATGGAAAAACCATTATGCACGTGCAAGCACTGCTGTTTATGTGTGAGATGCTGTCTCTTGCTTGGCTTTATAAGAAGACATTCCACCAGTAGTAGGCCTGATCTGACAATGCCTCCACGACGAAAATTGAGCGAGTTTGAGAGGGGACGAGCTGTTGCATGGTTCCAAGAAGGTGTTCCCAAGCGAGAAGTGGCCAGGCGACTTCAGGTGTCCATCTCGGTCATTGTCAGACTGATTCAACGCTTCACAGCCACTGGGAGGGTCCATGAAAGACGCAGATCTGGTCGACCGAAGAAGACAAACCCACGTGAAGATCGTCTCATTGAACGACAAGCCCTGCAGACAAGAACAGCCTCTTCCAGCATCATTCGAAGGCAGCTGAGGGTGGCTACTAACATCAACATCAGCCAGCAGACCATACGGAACCGCCTTCATGGGTTTAACTTCCGTTCTCGTCGCCCAGCTGTACGGCCACGCTTAACTCCAGCCCATAGGGCAGCACGCCGCGCCTTCTGCAGACGTCACGTGAGGTGGACACGTCAGCAATGGTCCCAGGTCCTGTTCAGTGATGAATCATGCTTCACCATGAACCACAACGACGGCCGACTGAGGGTCTGGAGGCGCCCAGGGCAACGCTTTATTGACACCACTGTCCAAGAAAAGGTGGCCTTTGGTGGAGGTTCTGTAATGGTCTGGGGGGCCTTCAGCCTTCACCACAGAACACCCTTGTATCATGTACAGGGTAACCTGACTGGCCTCCGATACCGGGATGAGATCCTTCGACCGCTGGCTGTGCCTACACTGCAGCAGATGGGACCGACGGCTGTCTACCAGGATGACAACGCTCGCCCCCACAGGGCAAGGGTGGTCAACGACTTCCTGCAGCAGTCTGGAGTCAACAGAATGGAGTGGCCAGCATGCAGTCCCGATCTCAACCCGATTGAGAACCTCTGGGATGAGCTGGATCGCAAAGTGAGGAGCAACCACCCCCCTCCCAGGGATGCCCAACACCTCTACCAGATGCTGCAGGCTGAGTGGCAGGCGCTTCCACAGAGGATCTTCACCAACCTGGTCAACTCGATGAGGACTCGCTGCGTCGAGTGCCAGAACAGCCATGGCGGTTACACGCATTACTGAACTTTTGGGAGCATCAGAATGCCCTGTCTTGTGATTTCAATGACTTTGGGAAATCAAATTTCGATACGTACCCACTTTGATCAAATGTACACACCAAACGATTGCTCGAAATTGAAGGCAATTGTGTATCGTTATCACTAAAGCATGGAATTTTAAATGTTTGCCAAACTTCAACGCATTGGCTTTCTTATTTTGAAAGTTATGAATTTTTGTGCAAGTGATCCTTAACTTTTTGTGCATAGTGTATATATATCATGACAAACTTAGACATATCTGGATAACAATCGACAAACAGCCCACAAACACACACACAGACGGTTTGGCAAACTTGCTTGTTCTTCAGTTTTCTGTTTCTTTTCTTCTCTTTTCCTTTATTTCTGTTCCAGGAAAAGCCCAAATACTTTCCATTCCACGCTGTAAGAGACTGCGCAGTGTGACGTTTGAGAAGAAACCAATATTGGTCTGATCAATGATAGAGCGCTCTTGTTTTTCCTTTCATAGTGGATTTCCGGCCACTTCCTCTATCTATTCGTTTTTGGGTAAGACGTTTGATGATATAATGACTCACATTTTGTTCACGAAGGTATGATTTGAAGCGTCTAAGTACCTCAGACATTTCCAGATGAAGAATTTTTGTTGTAGTGGCATTTCCAGCAAGTTTATTGGCCCTTTAATTTCCCTTAACACCAGCGTGTCCAGGGCAGTAGATCCAGGTGAGCCTTTTTAGGTTGTTACTGTTCATTGCTTTGCGCCATTCCGAGGTCCCTACTTCATTTTGCATTTTTTGAAGTCGCTTCATGAGTCAGGATGAAGACTTGGCTTTCTTTCATGTCGTCATCCAGTGAGGTTAGCCATTGTAAAGCACGTGTGACTGCCTCAATTTCCATCGTCAGACTGGAGGTTGTGATATCATATGTAGCGTTTCCTTCATGTTTGGTGTTTCCATTCTGTTTGACAGTGAAGCCCCATCCAGATTTGTTATTGATGACTGAGCCATCCGTGTATATGATCATATCTTTGGGGTTGCATCTTAGTTGCTCCATGAGTAGCTCAATTTCTGCATCTGTTTTCCCATCTGGCCATTCGCAACAGTGTCTCCCTAGATTTTTGGGTTTGACACACATGCTGAATGGAGTCTTCCGCCTGTTGCATCCATCCATGATTTTCCACGTTAGAGTCTGTTGCCTTTTGCTGTTGCGATTGTCTGGTGGAGTGGGTTTTCTGGGTTCTCCAATGCCCTGAAATATGCCTTTACTTGTTCTATTTTGTGTCTCGACTGTATTGAAGGAAGGTCGAGCAGGTATCACATAGTCTCCGTGGGTGTGTCTTTTGTGGTTTCGAGGATCACTTTCATTGCTTCGTTTTGTATTCTTTCTAGTTTTAGCAGGTTTGTCTGTGACAACGTAGTGAGGCCCAGTCCATAATCGGTGACACTCAGTATTACAGCTTGGAAAAGTTGAAAGAGATGCTGTTGTTCAATGCCTTTAGCTGCCATTGCTTTCAGGATTGAAAGGCCTTTTTTAGATTTGAGTGTAGGGCTTCCACATGTTTTCTGAAAACTGAATCCAAGGTAGCGTAAGTTGTTTGTTTGCTCAATATTTGTTCCTCTGAACTTACATGTAACCGATGGACAATTTTCACTCGCTGCTTTGTTGTCAAGGGTGCAGAACAGTACCTATGCTTTGGTGGGGTTGATTGCCAATCCGGTTTCCTGGCACCACTGGTGTACATTTTCTAACTGTTCTTGGACTGCTTTGTTTCTTTCTGATGCATTCTTACCTGTCTTGTGGATGAGTCCGTCATCAGCAAAAGTAAGGATATGGGCTAGTCTGTTTTTATTTAGGTCAGCAAGCCCTTTTGTATACATGTTGTAGAGAACAGGGGAAGGTGGTGATCCTTGAGGGAGTCCCATGGAGAGTTTTTGTGGTGCTGAGCAACAGTTTCCATGTCGTAGGACTACTGTTCGTTCTTGGAGTGTAGCAGCAATCCATCTTGTGACTGTCATGCTGACACCATATCGCTGAAGTAGTTCCATGAGTAATGTGAATTGTACTTTATTGTACGTATCCTATAGGTCAATGGCTACAGCTGGGGTTTCTTCTTTGTTCTGAAAACCTTCGTGGACTTCGTGAGCAAAGGCAGCGGCGTTTGCCATGTACTTTTTCCTGTTCTAAAGTCTCCTTGATTAGGTGGGAATATTTTCCCGTCTTCTACGTCTCTAGCTAATTTCTTTGCTATTATGTTTTCCATCAGTTTCTCATTTATGTTTTGCACAGTCAGGATGTGATATCCATTTAGTCTGTGATGGTCTTTACCTGGTTTTGGGTAGGACTTTTAGGAAGCTGTGTGTCCAGTCCTCAGGAACCTGACCTTTCTCAAAACTGTCTTGATAGATGGTGTACAATTCACTTTTGTTGTGTTCAGACAGCGTTTTGATGTCACAGTATCAAATCTTGTTTGGACCAGAGGCTGTGGCTTTTCTGCACCGTGCAAGTGCTTCATGCGTTTCTTGTTCAATCATTTCATCATATAGTCCATTTTGTGCCGTTTTTGTTCGTTTAAGTCCACAATGAATTTTCTTTTCTCTTCAAGATTTTTCTGATCACTCTGTTGTATGAAACACTTTAGTAAGGCTTGTCCATTCTCTTCGTTTGTTCTCAATATGGTTCCATCTGTGTTAGTGATATCGTGGTGTTTGTGGTTTCCCCTTCCATTTGTTGATAGAATTGCCAGAATTGTGACTGTGTTGTATTAGCACAGAGTCTTTCATGGAATTGTGTCCATTTATTGCCTTTTGCTTCCTGGGCTATGGTTTTGAACCGTTATGTTTTTTCATCCATGTTTCTTTTAGAATTGTCTGTTTTTCTAATGCTCTCAATGTCTGAGTGATGTCTTCTTCTGTGTTTTTGCCAGGTTTTTACAGCAGCTCGTTTTTCTTTCCAGGCAGTCTCTGTACCATTGTTCTACCAGGGAGGTTGTTTTCTAGATGTTTGGTTGTTTCCCGTTTTCCATTTTGCTTTCATTGTTCTCAGTTTAGAAACAATATCAGATTGTATACTGTCATATTGAAATGGGTTTCTTGGTTGACATACGGAGTTTCTAGGTGATATATGTTTTCTTATACTGAAAACCACCGGAAGGTGGTCGCTGCCATGTGTGTTCAGTGTCTCTG
>JAPXFY010000171.1:75000-77500 GCA_030674185.1 Monoplex corrugatus | reverse complement strand
GAAGCATTTGACATAATCAAAAATGTGACCTGTTAGCCCAATACTTTTCAATTTGAATAATAATCGGGAGTGCCATACTTGGTCGTATGCTTTAGTTATATCAAAGAATGTAGCTAAAACACATTGGCGTCTGGCAAATTGTTGTTTGATATTAGTGGTTAGCTTTGTTAGGAGTTCCACTGGTGACCTGCCTTTTCTAAACCCTGCCTGATTCACTGGTAATATGTTGTTCTTTTCACAGTAGTACATCAATCTCTTTAAAATTATTTTCTCCATAAGTTTACATACGTGTGATGTTAATGCAATTGGCCTATAGTTTTTCAAGTCAATATTGCATTTACCTGCTTTTAGTACAGGAACCACTATTGATTGTTTCCAATAGTCGGGCAGTTTGCCGCTATTCCAGCATTTTTTAAACATATTATGTAGCAAGATTAAAAAATTTTCTGGTAAATTTTTCAACATCTCATTGGAAATTGCATCAAATCCTACTGATGTCTTTTTATGTGGAATTGATTTAATGGCATCTTTTAATTCTTGGAGCGTGATTGGTGCATTTACGTAGTGCGTATTATCTGGGACATGATCCTTGTATGCGTCGGTCTTTTCTTCCTGTACCCTATAATTTCTACTAGAGGCAGGAAGTCCTTCTACTCGACAGACCTCAGCAAACATGTCTGCAAAAGCTTCTGCTTTCTCCTGTGAGCTAGGTAAAGGGTTGTTTTCTAGCTTTACTGGAATTGATGGCAACATGATCCCATTTTTCATTGTTTTCAGTTTTTCCCAAATCTTTTGCATATCTTTATGGTCACTTACTTCACATGTACAAAAAGATGTCCAATATTGTTCTTTAGCTTGTTCTATGACTCTGTTACAGTTTATGTTCGCACTTTTCATTGCCGTATGATTTTAAGGTGACCTATTAGCTATATATTGTTTGTATTTTTCTTTCTTTTCGTTGACTGCCTTTTCACAATCTTTATTCCACCAGACTTTTCCATGATGTTTTCCTGTTTTTGACGCTTTAAGTTCTGGGATTGAAATTTTTGCAGCCCTTAAGAGTGACTTACAGAAATCTGCGTACATATCGTTTAAGGTCGTTGTTTCAGATAGATCTGTTCTTGTATTTCGTAGGAAAGCTTTAAAACTGGCCCAATCTGCGTATTTATAGTTAAACTTGGGTAAACTATCTTGTGGTATTGCATCAAACTCAGTGATGAGGTTAAGGGTAAGAAGTATGGGGATGTGATCTGATCCCAACAAGTCATCCTCTGTTTGCCATGTGGCATTTGGTGCTAGCGATGGTGAGATTAAGGTAAGGTCTATAGCTGTGGGTCTGTGGGTTGGTATATCAGGGACACGGGTAACGTGTCCGTTGTTTAGTAAGTATAAATTGGAATCTATAATATTTTCAATCAACCTGTTGCTAGTTATGTTTTTACAATCCTTGTCCCAAAATGGGGCATGTGCATTAAAATCACCACCAACTATCCACTTGTCACGTTGGTCATGAAAATGTTTCAACCACTCAGTATTCACAGAATCGGGACCTCTTGGTAGATAGACAGAGGTCTGTGTGTGTGTGTGTCTATGTGTGTGTGTGTCTGTGTCTGTGTGTGTGTCTGTGTGTGTCTGTGTGTGTCTGTGTGTCTGTGTGTGTGTGTGTCTGTGTGTGTGTCTGTGTGTGTCTGTGTGTCTGTCTGTGTGTGTGTGTGTGTGTCTGTGAGTGTGTGTGTCTGTGTGTGTGTGTGTCTGTGTGTGTGTGTGTGTGTCTGTGTGTGTGTGTGTCTGTGTGTGTGTCTGTGTGTGTCTGTGTGTCTGTCTGTGTGTGTGTCTGTGTATGTGTGTGTCTGTGTGTGTGTGTGTGTGTGTGTCTGTGTGTGTGTCTGTGTGTGTGTGTGTGTCTGTGTGTGTGTGTCTGTGTGTGTGTGTCTCTGTGTGTGTGTGTGTCTCTGTGTGTGTGTGTGTGTGTGTCTGTGTGTGTGTGTGTGTGTGTGTGTGTGTGTCTGTGTGCGTGTGTGTGTATCTGTGTGTGTGTGTGTGTGTGTGTCTGTGTGTGTGTCTGTGTGTGTGTGTGTCTGTGTGTGTGTGTGTGTCTCTTGTGTGTGTGTGTCTGTGTGTCTGTGTGTGTGTGTGTTTGTGTCTGTGTAGTGTGTGTGTCTGTGTGCGTGTGTGTGTATCTGTGTGTGTGTGTATGTGCGTGTGTGTGTGTCTGTGTGTGTGTGTATGTGCGTGTGTGTGTATCTGTGTGTGTGTATGTGTGTGTGTGTGTGTGTGTGTGTATGTGCGTGTGTGTGTATCTGTGTGTGTGTTTGTGTGTGTCTGTGTGTGTGTGTGTGTGTCTGTGTGTGTGTATGTGTGTGTGTGTGTGTGTATGTCTGTGTGTGTGTGTGTTTGTGTGTGTGTGTGTGTGTGTCTGTGTCTGTGTGTGTGTGTATGTCTGTGTGTGTGTGTGTGTCTGTGTGTGTGTGTCTGTG
This sequence comes from Monoplex corrugatus, assembly GCA_030674185.1. NCBI lineage: Eukaryota > Metazoa > Mollusca > Gastropoda > Littorinimorpha > Ranellidae > Monoplex > Monoplex corrugatus. Next base: position 75,023 of record JAPXFY010000171.1, on the reverse strand, counting down.
TGTGTGTGTGTCTGTGTGTGTAT
>JAPXFY010000171.1:67500-70000 GCA_030674185.1 Monoplex corrugatus | reverse complement strand
CCCAAGAGAGCATGGAGTAGGCTTTGCAGTAAGGAACAGCCTGCTGAACATGATTGAACCAGGCAGCGGCGGTTCAGAACGACTCTTGACTCTCCGCCTCAACACCACCGAAGGCTATGTCATTCTCATCAGCGTTTATGCCCCAACTCTGTCCGCCTCTCCAGACACCAAGGATGAGTTCTACGAAAATCTTGCATCAACCATAAGGAACATCCCCAGGACAGAACAACTTGTTCTCCTTGGCGACTTCAACGCCAGAGTGGGTGCAGACAATGACTCATGGCCCTTCTGCCTCGGTTCCTTTGGAGTGGGGAAAATGAATGAGAATGGACAGCGACTGCTTGAGTTTTGCGCCTGCCATGAACTGTGCATCGCCAACTCCTTCAAGACGAAGCCTCAGCACAAAGTCTCCTGGAGGCATCCCCGCTCAAAACATTGGCACCAACTGGATTTGATCCTAGTAAGACGTGCCGCTATCAAAAACGTTCTCCACACTCGCTCTTATCACAGCGCAGACTGCGACACAGACCACTCTCTGGTATGTTGCAAGATCAGGCTACAACCAAAGAAGTTCCACTGCTCAAAGAAACAAGGGAACCCTCGCATTGACGTCAGCAAGATGTCTCAGCCAGATCTTGTAGAACAGTTCGCAGAGGCCTTTCAGAGAGAATACGATGCATTGCAGCCCAGAGACTCTGCCACTGAGAGATGGGAAACGCTACGAGACACCATGCACCGCATTGCTATGGCCACCTTTGGGAAGAAAACTGTGAAGTCCTACGACTGGTTTGAGGCCAAATCATCAGAGATGACTCCCACTGTTGAGGCCAAGCGTGCCGCACTCACCAAGTATAAGCGGTCACCCAGTGAGAAGAACCTGCAAATCCTCAGGGCTGCCAGAAATAAGGTTCAGCTTAACGCCAGGCGCTGCGCAAACGAGTACTGGACAGAGCTCAGCGAAGAGATACAGAGTGCTGCTGAAAGAGGCAACATCCGAGGAATGTATGATGGCATCAAGAAGGCACTGGGACCAACACAGAGCAAGATCGCCCCCCTCAAATCCTCCACTGGGGAAGTAATCAGCAATCCTAGGCAACAGATGGAAAGATGGGCGGAACACTACTCCGACCTCTACTCCACACAGAACATGGTGTCCCTCTTAGCCCTCGATGCCATCAAGTGCATGCCGGTAATGGAAGAACTTGACGCAGAGCCGACTGCGGACGAACTCAGCAAGGCCATTGATAGCCTGGCATCAGGGAAGGCACCTGGCAACGACAGAATTCCCCCAGACCTCATCAAGCACTGCAAGACTTCTCTTCTGCACCCTTTGCACGCAGTTCTCTGTCAGTGTTGGAATGAGGGAGCTGTACCACAGGACATGAGGGACGTCAAGATCGTCACCCTGTACAAAAACAAGGGCGAAGGGAGCGACTGCAACAACTACAGAGGTATCTCGCTCCTCAGCATTGTTGGCAAAGTCTATGCTCGGGTCCTCCTAATCCGCCTGCAGAAACTGGCTGAACGCGTCTACCCGGAATCACAGTGTGGTTTTCGAGCAGAGAGATCCACGGTAGACATGGTCTTCTCCCTTCGCCAAATCCAGGAGAAGTGCAGAGAGCAGCGGATGCCCCTGTATGTGGCATTCATTGACCTCACCAAGGCCTTTGACCTAGTCAGCAGAGATGGCCTTTTCAGGGCTCTCCGAAAAATCGGCTGCCCCCCCAAACTGCACAGCTTAATTGAGTCCTTCCACTCAAACATGAAAGGGATGGTGCAGTTCAACGGAAACCTCTCCAAGCCCTTCGACGTACGCAGCGGTGTGAAACAAGGCTGCGTCCTGGCCCCAACCCTCTTTGGAATCTTCTTCGCTCTCCTCCTGAGGCATGCGTTCAGCACAGCGCAAGAAGGGATCCACCTGCGGACCAGATCAGATGGCAGGCTCTTCAACCTCGCCCGCCTCAGAGCAAGGACAAAGGTCCGTGAAGCCCTCATCAGAGACATGCTATTTGCCGACGATGCCGCAGTTGTGAACCATACTCAGCGGGACTTGCAGTCACTAATGGACCGCTTCTCCCTGGCCTGCAAAGATTTTGGTCTGACCATCAGTCTTAAGAAGACAAACGTCCTGGGCCAAGACACGCCATCTCCACCAGCCATCACCATTGATGACTACGAGCTTGAAGCCATCCATCAATTCACATATCTTGGGTCCACCATCACCGATAACCTCTCCCTTGACACAGAGGTCGACAAGAGGATCGGGAAGGCAGCCACAACACTAGTCCGCCTCACACAAAGGGTGTGGACAAATCCCAAGCTGACCACAAAGACAAAGATGGCTGTATACAACGCCTGTGTCCTCAGCACCTTGCTGTATGGCAGCGAAGCGTGGACCACGCATGCTCATCAGGAGAAAAGGCTCAATACCTTCCACCTGAGAAGCCTACGGCGCATACTTGGCATTTCCTGGCAAGACAAGGTGACCAACACCGAAGTC
>JAPXFY010000171.1:62500-65000 GCA_030674185.1 Monoplex corrugatus | reverse complement strand
TACAAACACACAGACACAGAAGGACACACAAAGGCATACAGACACAAAGGGACACACAAAGGCATACAGAAACACAGACACAAAGGGACACACAAAGGCAGACAGACACACAGACACAAAGGGACACACAAGGGCAGACAGACACACAGACACAAAGGGACACAAAGGCAGACTGATACACAGACACAAAGGGACACACAAAGGCATACAAAAACACAGACACAAAGGGACACACAAAGGCACGCAGACACACAGACACAAAGGGACACACAAAGGCAGATAGACAAACAGACACAAAGGGACACACAAAGGCAGACAGACAAACAGACACAAAGGGACACACAAAGGCAGACAGACACACAGAACAAAGCGACTCATAAAGGCACGTAGACACATAGACACAAAGGGACACACAAAGGCACGCAGAAGAATAGACACAAAGGGACACACAAAAGCAGACAGACATACAGACACAAAGGGACACACAAAGGCATACAGACACACAGACACAAAGCGACTCATAAAGGCACGTAGACACATAGACACAAAGGGACACACAAAGGTATGCAGAAGAATAGACACAAAGGGACACACAAAAGCAGACAGACATACAGACACAAAGGGACACACAAAGGCATACAAAAACACAGACACAAAGGACACACAAAGGCAGACAGACACACAGACACAAAGGGACACACAAAGACACACAGACACAGACACAAAGGGACACACAAATACACAAAGACACACAGATACAAAGGGACACACAAAGGCACGCAGACACATAGACACAAAGGGACACACAAAGGCAGACAGACATACAGACACAAAGGGACACACAAAGGCATACAGACACACAGACACGAAGGGACACACAAAGATATACAAACACACAGACAGAAAGGGACACACAAAGGCATACAGACTCACAGACACAAAGGGACACACAAAGGCATACAGACACACAGACACAAAGGGACACACAAAGGCATACAGACTCACAGACACAAATGGACACACAATGGCCTAAATACTCACAGACACAAAGGGATACACAAAGGCATACAGACACACAGACACGAAGGGACACACAAAGGCATACAGACTCACAGACACAAAGGGACACACAAAGACACACAGACACACAGACACAAAGGGACACACAAATACACAAAGACACACAGATACAAAGTGACACACAAAGGCACGCAGACACATAGACACAAACGGACACACAAAGGCAGATAGACATACAGACACAAAGGGACACACAAAGGCAGACAGACTCACAGACACAAAGGGACACACAAAGGCAGACAGACACACAGACACAAAGGGACACACAAAGGCACGCACACAGACAAAAGGGACACACAAAGGCAGACAGACACATAGACACAAAGGGACACACAAAGGCATACAGACACACAGACACAAAGGACACACAAGGCACGTAGACACATAGACACAAAGGGACACACAAAGGCATCAGAAGAATGACACAAAGGGACACACAAAGGCAGACAGATATACAGACACAAAGGGACACACAAAGGTCAACAAAAACACAGACACAAAGGGACACACAAAGGCAGACAGACACACAGACACAAAGGGACACACAAAGACACACAGACACACAGACACACAAGGGACACACAAAGACACAAGGGACACACAAGACACACAACACAAAGGACACACAAAGGCACGCAGACACATAGACACAAAGGGACACATAAAGGCAGACAGACACAAAGGGACACGCAAAGGCATACAAACACACAGACACAAAGGGACACACAAAGGCATACAGACTCACAGACACAAAGGGACACACAAAGGCATACAGACACACAAGACACGAAGGGACACACAAAGCAGACAGACACATATACACAAAGGGACACACAAAGGCATACAGACACACAGACAGAAAGGGACACACAAAGGCATACAGACACACAGACAGAAAGGGACACACAAAGACATACAAACACAAAGGGACACACAAAGGCATACAGACACACAGACAGAAAGGGACACACAAAGACATACAAACACAAAGGGACACACAAAGGCATACAAACACAAAGGGACACACAAAGGCATACAGACACACAGACAGAAAGGGACACACAAAGACATACAAACAGAAATGGACACACAAAGGCATACAGACACAGAGGGACACACAAAGGCATACAGACTCAAAGGGACACACAAAGATATACAAACACAAAGGGACACACAAAGGCATACAGACACACAGACACAGAGGGACACACAAAGGCATACAGACACAAAGGGAACACAAAGGCATACAGACACACAGACACGAAGGGACACACAAATGCATACAGACACACAGACACAAAGGGATACACAAAGGCAGGCAGACACACAGACACAAAGGGATACACAAAGGCAGGCAGACACACAGACACAAAGGGACACACAAAGGCAGACAGACACATATACACAAAGGGACACACAA
>JAPXFY010000171.1:42500-45000 GCA_030674185.1 Monoplex corrugatus | reverse complement strand
ATGCCTCCTCTGAAAGCTTTCATGGATGACACAACAGTCTTGTCCACGGATGAGGAAGAGACACACCAAATCATAAAGCAGCTGGATGAGCTGGTGGCCTCTTCAAGAATGAGGTTCAAACCTAAGAAATCCCGAAGTCTCTCACTGCGAAAAGGAAAAGTGGCAGATTCAGTCAAATTCATGGTAGCCAACCAAGCCATCCCCACTGTCACAGAAGAGCCAGTAAAAAGTCTCGGAAGATGGTATGATGACTCCCTGAAAGACACACAAAGGGGATGTGAAACCAAGCAAACAGCAGAAGAAGGCCTGAAGAAAATAGATAACTGCGGACTGCCAGGCAAATACAAAGTCTGGTGTCTACAGTTCATGCTGATACCAAAGCTGCTGTGGCCACTGCTAATCTATGACATTTGCACCAGCACAGTCGAAGCAATGGAAGCCAAAATCAACAAATACACAAGAAAATGGCTCGGTGTCCCACCTGGTCTCACTGATGTTGCATTCTACTGTCGTCAAGCAATGCTGAAGCTACCTCTGAAATCCATAGTGGAGGAATACAAAGTTGGAAAAGCAAGACTGTTGAGCATGCTGGAGGAATCGGAGGACAATATCGTGAGAGCAGTTCATCCAAAGCTGAGAACTGGCAGAAAGTGGAAAGTCCAAGAGGCTGTAAACAATGCCAAGAGAAACCTCAGCATCAAAGAAATAATTGGACACACGCAAACCAACAGACAGGGACTGGGAGCAACAAAAATGCAGTGGTGGTCCAAAGCCAAAGGGAAGGAAAAAAGAGACATGATCATACAGGAGTTGAAGGAAGAAGAAGATGTCAAAAGAGTGCAGAAGGCAGTCCAGCAAGGTCAACAGGGGCAATGGACAACATGGGACAGTGCACTTCAAAGAAGTCTCAGCTGGAACGATATGTGGCACATGGCTCCTCTAAGGATAAGCTTCCTCCTCAGATCTGTATATGACCTGCTCCCCTCGAATGCAAACTTAGTGAAATGGGGGAAAGCAGACGACCCAGCATGTCCGCTCTGTCAGAGGAAACAAACAGTGGAACATGTCCTAAGCTCTTGCAAAGTAGCGCTAGCCCAAGGAAGGTATACATGGAGGCACAACCAAGTTCTGAAAGTGATCACAGATGTGGTTAGCGAAAAAACCATGACCCCAAACGCACCAATTGCTATGACAACGTTCTACAAAGCAGGAGGGAAACAGGTCTGGCCCGAAAGGGCTATGACAACCAGCACATTGCCAAAGGGTCTTCTGGATGGAGCAGTCGACTGGGAGTGTACAGCAGACCTCCCAGAGTGGAGAAATTACCCAGATGTCATCAGCAAGACAGGCATGAGACCAGACATCGCTCTCCACTCTGACTCCTCGAAACAAGTGATTCTGATAGAACTCACTGTGCCATACGAAAGCAGAATGGAAGAAGCACATATCTACAAGACCGAAAAATACGCCGGTCTTGCCAGCACCCTGAAGAAAGCAGGTCTGCGGGTCAAAATCTTCGCCATAGAGGTCGGGGCAAGAGGGTTTGTGGGCACCTCCGCTTATGATCTCATGAAACAACTCGCCATTTCTGGGAAGAAGAGGACTAGAGCCCTTAAAGCGATGGCAGAGGCAGCAGAAAGGAGCTCAAGCTGGATCTGGGCAAGGAGGAACCAAAAAAGTGAACTTCATAAGGATTAAATTCCCTACAGATGATGTGTGCCCCGTTAGCACATTGGTAAAACCGCGTACCGCAGTTCTGAAGCGCAGAATCGCCCAGGTTCGATCCCCGGCGTGGGAAAAAAAAATAGACAACAGCAGAAGGGCATCCAGGAGTCATGACCTGGATGTGGCCCGGCCCCCCGAGAGTGTAAGGAATTCAGGGCCGAAACACTTGTCTAAAGGGGGTTACTTCTCTGAAGACCTTCTGTTGTCTAGCTCTCCCTAGAGTTTCTTTCTACCTATATATATATATATATATATATATATATATATAAAATCGAGACCAGATGCCAGAAAGCCAACGCAGTCAGCTACCAACTTGCCCCTCTCCTGAAACACCCAGCATTCCCACCAGCACTAAGGCGAAACTCATCAACGCCATTTTTCTATCAACGCTGACATACCAGTGCCAGGCATGGTCCCTAACTAAAGTCCTCGAGAGAAAACTGGTCACCTGTGAAATGAAATGCCTGAGGAAAGCAGTAAACAAGACAAGGCGGGACAAGATCAGAAATGAGGTGATACGAGACATGGTAGGAGCAACACCAATCCTACAACACATCGAACATATGAGGATCAAGTGGTTCGGACACCTCACACGTATGCCCCTAAACCATCCAGCTCTTCGGGCGTACAACACCAGATACTCTGGCTGGAGATGCAGAGGAAGACCAAGACGACGATGAAGCGACTCCGTGGCAGACACCCTCAGAGCTCACGAGATGTCCCTTCTCCAGGCCACCCGCCTTGCTGCTGACAGACGACTGTATCTCCCCGCGAC
>JAPXFY010000171.1:20000-25000 GCA_030674185.1 Monoplex corrugatus | reverse complement strand
GATCATTGAACTCAGGCATCTGGCATCATCATCATCACCATCATCATCATCATCATCATCATCACCACCACCACCACCACCACCATCATCATCATGTGCCCTGTCGCATGGCGTTGGCGATCATGGCCCTCCATATGAATCTATCCCTTGTCGCTGCAAGCACATCTCCCACCCTCTCTATCTTCAGCCATCCTGCAAGTCCGTCCACTGTTTTTTCCCTGGGTCTACCTGGTGTTCTCTTTCCCTCCATCCAGCCTTCCTGTTGTGACCAGGTGCTCTAATTTCTCTTTTTCTCTATATCTATACAGAATTGGGGTGGTCAGTTTTTTGTTTTTGTTTTTGTTTTTCTTTGTTTTGCTTTGTTTTGTTTTGTTTTGTTTTGTTCCTTGTTTTTGTTTTCTTTTTCTAAGAATCATCGCAGTTAGGAACATTTCTTTTGAGCTCACCTTTTTCTTTTCTGATACCATTTCTACGCCATCTTGCGAATAGAAGATGGCACTGGATGTTTATATCGAGTCAAGACTACGTAATGTAGCCTGCGTAAAATATTCTGATGTGTTTGTGTAGCATATCGTAGTCAGTGACTAAAGTCCCCTTGAGGAAGGCGGGTGTACCGCCGAAAATTTGGGAAAATTTTACATCGATTTGTTGCCTTTTCTGTGCACATGCTGCTTCAATTATATATATATATATATACATATATGATGACGATAAAGATGAGAATCATAATGCTGTGGACTTCCATTTAAGATTGAGACTACGTGACAGGGCTGTACTCTACGCTTACTACCTTAATATATCGTAGCGTCAACCAGGCCCGAGAGATACAGATACCCGGTCCAAAAATTTGAGCAACACCCTCAATGACGCATCCGTGAACTGGAAGAGACTCGACTGTGTGGTCTCAGTCTTTCCAATGAGCCCATAGCACGCTAAACTCTGGGTAGGAGCCGGTTAGAGCAGAAAAATCCTACAATGATTGTTTGAAGGGAATGATGGTGGATTCGAACCCACAATCTTCCAGTCGGTAGTCTGTGAGACTAACCACTACACTACACCACGGCGACTGGTTTATCTGTATAAAGTGGAATTTTTAGAAAAACGTTGCTAAGAACAATTGTCTTGTTGTATAGGGTTTTTTTAACTACTCTGAGGGCATAGTGCCCATACAACCTTAGTGCCCATACAACCTTGGTGCCCATAGTGCCCATACAACCTTAGTGCCCATACAACCTTGGTGCCCATACAACCTTAGTGCCCATACAATCTTAGTGCCCATACAACCTTAGTGCCTATACAACCTTAGTGCCTATACACCCTTAGTGCCTATACAACCTTAGTGCCCATAGTGCCCATACAATCTTAGTGCCCATAGTGCGGATACAACCTTAGTGCCCATACAACCATAGTGCCCATAGTGCGTATACAACCTTAGTGCCCATACAACCTTAGTGCCCATAGTGCCCATCCAACCTTAGTGCCCATACAATTTTAGTGCCCATACAACCTTAGTGCCCATAGTGCCCATACAACCTTAGTGCCCATACAACCTTAGTGCACATAGTGCCCATCCAACCTTAGTGCTCATACAATTTTAGTGCCCATACAACCTTAGTGCCCATAGTGCCCATACAACCTTAGTGCCCATACAACATTAGTGCTCATAGTGCCCACCATAGTGCCCATACAACCATAGTGCCCATACAACCTTGGTGCCCATACAACCTTAGTGCCCATACAACCTTAGTGCCCATAGTGCCCGTAGCGCCCATACAACCTTAGTGCCCATATATCCTTAGTGCCCATACAACCTTAGTGCCCATAGTGCCCTTACAACTTTAGTAATCATAGTGCCCATACAACCTTAGTGCCCATACAACATTAGTGCCCATACAACCTTAGTGCCCATAGTTGCCATAGTGCCCATAGTGCCCATACAACATTAGTGCCCATAGTGCCCATACAACCTTAGTGCCCATAGTGCGTAGAAACATTAGTGCCCATACAACCTTAGTGCCCATACAACCTTAGTGCCCATAGTGCCCATATTGCCCATACAACCTTAGTGCCCATAGTGCCCATACAATCTGAGTGCCCATAGTGCCCATACAATCTTAGTGACCATAGTGACCATACAAGCTTAGTGCCCATACAACCTTAGTGCCCATAGTGCCCATAGTGCCCACATAACCTTATTGCCCATACAAACTTAGTGCCCATACAACCATAGTGCCCATACAAACTTAGTGCGCATACAACCTTAGTGCCCATACAACCTTAGTGCCCATAGTGCCCATACAACCTTAGTGCCCATAGTGCCCATACAACCTTAGTGCCCATCGTGCCCAAAGTGCCCATACAACCTTCGTGCCCATAGTGCCCATGGTGCCCATAGTGCCCGTACAACCTTAGTGACCATAGTGCCCATACAACCTGAGTGCCCATAGTGCCCATACAAGCTTAGTGCCCATACAACCTTAGTGCCCATACAACCTTAGTGCCCATAGAACATTGGTGCCCATACAACCTTAGTGCCCATAGTGCTATACAACCTTAGTGGCCATCATGCCCTCAGTGCCCATACAACCTTAGTGCCCATACAACCTTAGTGACCATACAAACTTAGTGCCCATAGAGCCCATAGTGCCCATAGTGCCCATACAACCCTAATGCCCATCGTGCCCTCAGTGCCCATACAACCTTAGTGTCCATACAACCTTAGTTCCCATACAACCTTAGTGCCCATAGTGCCCATAGTGCCCATAGTGCCCATACAACCCTAATGCCCATCGTGCCCTCAGTGCCCATACAACCTTAGTGCCCATACAACCTTAGTGCCCATAGAGCCCATATTGCCCATACAACCTTAGTGCCCATACAACCTTAGTTCCCATACAACCTTAGTGCCCATAGTGCCCATAGTGCCCATACAACCCTAGTGCCCATACAACCTTAGTGCCCATGCAACCTTAATGCCCATAGTGCCCATACAACCTTAGTGCCCATACAACCTTAGTGCCCATACAACCTTAGTGCCAATCGTGCCCATAGTGCCCATACAACCAGAGTGCCCATACAACCTCGGTGCCCATACAACCTTAGTGCCCATAACAACCTTAGTGCCCATACAACCTTAGTGCCCATACAACCTTAGTGCCTATACAACCTTAGTGCCTATACAACCTTAGTGCCCATAAAACCTTAGTGCCCATACAACCTTAGTGCCCATAGTGCCCATACAACCTTAGTGCCCATAATGCCCATAGTGCCCATACAACCTTGGTGCCCATACAACCTTAGTGCCCATACAACCTTAGTGACTATACAACCTTAGTGCCTATACAACCTTAGTGCCTATACAACCTTAGTGCCCATACAACCTTAGTGCCCATACAACCTTAGTGCCCATAGTGCCCAGACAACCTTAGTGCCCATAGTGCCCATACAACCTTAGTGCCTATACAACCTTAGTGCCCATACAATTTTAGTACCCATACAACCTTAGTGTCTATACAACCTTAGTGCCCATAGTGCCCATACAGTCTTAGTGCCCATAGTGCCCATACAACCGTAGTGCCCATACAACCTTAGTGCCCATAGTGCCTATAGTGCCCATACAGCCTTAGTGCCCATACAACCTTAGTTCCCATACAACCTTAGTGCCCATAGTGCCCATAGTGCCCATAGTGCCCATACAACCATAGTGCCCATAGTGCCCATACTGCCCATAGTGCCCATACAACCTTAGTGCCCATACAACCTTAGTGCCCATACAACCTTGGTGCCCATACAACCTTGGTTAATCGTCTCATCCCAAAACTAGTTTCAGTTTCAGTTTCAGTTTCAGTTTCTCAAGATGACGTCTCCGTGCTCAGAAAGAATTCCACATGCACTAACGTCACAGATGCCACGTGTATGATGATCATGACACAAGCCTTAAGCCTGCACATAAACCCATCAGCTGGCCAGATCCTGAGGCACTACCTAGCCTGTGTTTTACCTAGTCTACATTTTATACTGGTATTTTATCAGCCTACCACTGGGATGATCTTGGTAACATGTAAATGACATATGTCTATTGTCTGTGTATCTTACCTTCAAACAAGGAACATATATATGTGAAGTAAATGAATAGGTAAATAAGTGAAGGTCTGAATCACAACACAACTAGCTATTCTGTATAAACTTGTCTCACATGACAGACATCCCCCCCCCCCCCCCCGTCGCAGTCAATGCACAAATGCTCAGTTGTCTGTCAACTAGCTGAAGACAGTATTTTCTTAATCATAGATAGGAACGTAAGTAAATGAGTAAATAAGTAAGTAAGTAAATAAGTAAGTAAGTAAGTAAGTGAGTAAGTAAGTGAGTCATCATCATCATCATCAGGTGCCCTGCCGCATGGCGTTGGCGATCATGGACTTCCATCTGTCTCTATCCCTTGTTGCCCCAAGCATCTCTTCTACCCTCCTCGTCTTCAGCCACTCTGCAAGTCCGTCTAGTATTTTCTCCCAGGGTCTACCTGGTGCTCTCTTTCCCTCCAGCTTTCCCGTTGTAACCAGGTGCTCCAGTCCCCTTTCCTCATAAAATGGCCTATAAATGTTGCCTGTCTTTTCCTAAACTTCCTTATGAATGATCTACTTGTGTCTGCTTCCATCACGACTGTCTCGTTTGTTTTCTTTGCTGTCCATGGAACTCTCAACATTCTCCTTAGAAACCACATCTCGGCTGCCTCAATCTTGTTCTGGTTTTGCTTGTTGACTGTCCACGCCTCACATCCGTACAACAGTATCGGTTTTATATAACATTCAAGAACTCTCTTCCTGATGTTAATTGATAAGCATTTGTTGGTAAGAATGCTTGTCATCTTCTTGAATGCTGTTTTGGCTTGGACGATTCTGCCGGCTATTTCTGATTTGCATCTGCCGTCTGATGAAATGAACGTTCCCAGGTAAGTGAGTAAGTAAGTAAATAAGCAAGCGAATAAGAAGTAAGCAAGTGGG
>JAPXFY010000171.1:15000-17500 GCA_030674185.1 Monoplex corrugatus | reverse complement strand
GAGAGAGACAGAGATAAAAAGACAGAGAGAGACACAGAGAGAGACAGAGAGAGAGTGACAGAGAGAGAGAGAGACAGACAGAAAGAGAGAGAGACAGAGAGAGAGAGACAGAGAGAGAGAGAGACAGAGATAGAGACAGAGAAAGAGACAGAGAGACAGAGAGAGACAGACAGGCAGAGAGAGAAAGAGAGACAGAGAGAGATAGAGACAGAGAGAGAAAGAGACAGAGAGAGAGAGAGACAGTCAGAGAGGGACAGAGACAGAGACAGAGAGACAGACAGACAGAGAGGGACAGAGACAGAGAGACAGAAAGAGAAACAAACAGACATAGAAACAGACAGACAGACAGAGAAAGAAAGAGAGACAGACAGACAGACAGACAGACAAAGAGAGAGCACGATATGGCTCTACGCAGCCGGCTGGACTTCAAACAAAAATAACTGTAACAGTTGGCGATCGTGACCTTCCATACGAGTCTATCTTTTGTCACTGCAAATACAATGTACATCTCTCACCTTTTCTATCTCGGTCCACTCTGCAAGTCTGTCCAAAAGACACATACATGTACTGAAGAGGAAATGTACATTTAACTACACAAAATACGTTTGGTAGTTAAGCTTGCATGGAAATCCTTTTCCTGAATTTTCACCATTTTTGTTTCAGATAGTGCAATGATGAAGATACAAATGTGACCTCCCACCACGAAATCAGTCTTAACTCGCAGTCAGTCGAACAGCACTAGGAGCTGAAAAGGTGACTGAGGGTCTATCTGGGGTGTTTTGACTTTTTTCTCAAAATTGATTTCTGTAGACTATAATCTATCCCCCACAGAATTTATTTTCTTGAAAAAATTATTATATATCAATTTAAATCGGTATTTTAATGCACTGATCGCAGCAGAAAGAACGCAATTTCCTACCACAAGTACCTATTTTTGTCTCTTAGTATGAACCGTAACCTGTACAGTACCCGCTCATGTAATATACTGATGGAAAGCTCTTTGGTAGACCTTTCAGATAATGACAGCGAAAATTAGAAACAAACTGGGTCAAAGCCACCAAACAAAGAAATTTAAGGAAAATGTGTAGGAGAGCACACAGAAACTTTAGAGGCCGTTTTCTCAAAATGGCCGTCATACAACTTAATGACTTTAAACATACATAACTTCTACATTTTTTTTTGAGTACAAGCTTTATTCAAGTACCAAAATAATCAGCAGAATGTACACTTTCCAGTGATATGTTTATCTCAAAATGTCCAAAATGCTAGTTAAGACTGATTTCGTGGTGGGAGGTCACAAATGGTCTAGAAAAATCAGTCACTGTGATTTTGAAATAAACTTTGACATGGATTGCGGATTATGGTAGACCTTTCATTATCATCATCATGTGCCCTGCCGCACGGAGTTAGTGATCTATCCCTTGTCGCCGCAAGAACATCTTCCACCCTCTCTGTCCTCAGCCACCCTGCAGGTCCGTCCAATATTTTTCACCCTGGATCTCCCTGGTGTTCTCTTTCCCTCCAGCTTTCCTGTTGTGAGCAGGTGCTGTAATTTCTCTTTGCTCAAAAAATGTCCTATAAATGTTGCCTGTCTTTTCCTAATCTTCTTTTTTAATGTGGACTTTTACAAACCGAAAAAATAAAATTTCAAACATTGTCAGAAGTTCGAGAAAACATTCTGTTTACACATCTGCCTCGAAATTTGCTTTCACGAATTCTTAACGCTTTGATTCCCTCATCCTATCTACCAGCATCCTGCATTGTCAACCATGACAGCAAAGGGAAAAACAACTATCTGTCTCCTTCAGGAAAGAAAACAAATAGAAAGAAGAACCAGTCGCCATGGTTTAGTGGTTCGTAGAATTTCTATTGAATGTTATCTGAAACTGCGGATGACAACGCTTTTTCTTAACTAATCAATTCTTCCATCTCATAAAATATCATTTAATCTATATGTTTTCTCTATCTCTCTCTCTCTCTCTCTCTCTCTCTCTCTCTCTCTCTCACTCTCTCTTTTATCTCTCTCTCTCTTTTCTCTCTCTTTGGCTCTTTCTCTCTTTCTCTCTTTCCCTCTCTCCCTCTCTCCCTCTCTCTGTCTGTGTCTCTCTGTCTTTCTCTCTCTCTCTGTCTCTCTCTCTCCCTCCCTCCCTCTATCTTTCTATCTATCAATCAATCTAATCTATCTATCTATCTATCTATCTATCTATCTATCTATCTATCTATCTATCTGTCTGTCTGTCTGTCTATCTATCTATCTATCTATCTATCTGTCTATCTCTCTCTCTGTCTATCTGTCTATCTATCAATATATCTATCTATCTATCTGTCTATCTGTCTGTCTGTCTGTCTATCTATCTGTCTATCTATCAATATATTTATCTATCTATCTATCGGTATATCTGTCTGTCTGTCTGTGTGTCTATCTATCCATCTATCTGTCAGTCAGTGTATTTATCTGTCTATCTACTTATATCTGTCTGTCTGTGTGTCTCTATCTCTC
>JAPXFY010000171.1:7500-10000 GCA_030674185.1 Monoplex corrugatus | reverse complement strand
TGCCTATACAACCTTAGTGCCCATACAACCTTACTGCCTATACAAACTTAGTGCCCATACAACCTTAGTGCCCATACAACCTTAGTGCCCATAGTGCCCATACAACCTTAGTGCCCATACAACCTTAGTGCCCATACAACCTTAGTGCCCATACAACCTTAGTGCCCATCGTACCCATAGTGCCCATACAACCTTAGTGCCCATACAACCTTAGTGCCTATACAACCTTAGTGCCCATAGTGCCCATAGTGCCCATAGTGCCAATACAACCTTAGTGCCCATAGTGCCCATACAATCTGAGTGCCCATAGTGCCCATACAATCTTAGTACCCATAGTGCCCATACAACCTTAGTTCCCATACAACCTTAATGCCCATACAACCTTGGTGCCCATACAACCTTAGTGCCCATAGTGCCCATACAACCTTAGTGCCCATAGTGCCCATACAACCTTAGTGCCCATACAACCTTAGTGCCCATAGTGCCCATACAATCTTAGTGCCCATACAACCTTAGTGTCCATACAACCTTAGTGCCCATACAAACTTAGTGCCCATACAACCTTAGTGCCCATAGTGCCCATACAACCTTAGTGCCCATACAACCTTAGTGTCCATACAACCTTGATGCCCATACAGCCTTAGTGCCCATACAACCTTAGTGCCCATAGTGCCCATACAACCTTAGTGCCCATACAACCTTAGTGCCCATAGTGCCCATACAACCTTAGTGCCCATAGTGCCCATACAATCTTAGTGCCACTGCAACCTTAGTGCCCATACAACCTTAGTGCCCATAGTGCCCATACAACCTTAGTGCCCATACAACCTTAGTGCCCATACAATCTTAGTGCCCATAGTGCCCATACAACCTTAGTGCCCATACAACCTTAGTGCCCATAGTGCTCATACAACCTTAGTGCCCATAGTGCCCATACAACCTTAGTGCCCATACAACCTTGGTGCCCATACAACCTTGGTTAATCGTCTCATCCCAAAACTAGTTTCAATTTCAGTTTCAGTTTCAGTTTCTCAAGATGACGTCTCCGTGCTCAGAAAGAATTCCACATGCATTAACGTCACAGATGCCACGTGTATGGTCATCATGGCACAAGCCTTAAGCCTGCACATAAACCCATCAGCTGGCCAGATCCTGAGGCCCTACCTAGCCTGTGTTTTACCTAGTCTACATTTTATACTGGTATTTTATCAGCCTACCACTGGGATGATCTTGGTAACATGTAAATGACATATGTCTATTGTCTGTGTATCTTACCTTCAAACAAGGAACATATATATGTGAAGTAAATGAATAGGTAAATAAGTGAAGGTCTGAATCACAACACAACTAGCTATTCTGTATAAACTTGTCTCACATGACAGACATCCCCCCCCCCCCCCCCCGTCGCAAATGCTCAGTTGTCTGTCAACTAGCTGAAGACAGTATTTTCTTAATCATAGATAGGAACGTAAGTAAATGAGTAAATAAGTAAGTAAGTAAACAAGTAAATAAGTAAGTAAGTAAGTAAGTGAGTAAGTAAGTGAGTCATCATCATCATCATCAGGTGCCCTGCCGCATGGCGTTTGCGATCATGAACTTCCATCTGTCTCTATCTCTTGTTGCCCCAAGCATTTCTTCTACCCTCCTCGTCTTCAGCCACTCTGCAAGTCCGTCTAGTATTTTCTCCCAGGGTCTACCTGGTGCTCTCTTTCCCTCCAGCTTTCCCGTTGTAACCAGGTGCTCCAATCCCCTTTCCTCATAAAATGGCCTATAAATGTTGCCTGTCTTTTCCTAAAGTTCCTTATGAATGATCTACTTGTGTCTGCTTCCATCAAGACTGTCTCGTTTGTTTTCTTTGCTGTCCATGAAACTCTCAACATTCTTCTTAGAAACCACATCTCGGCTGCCTCAATCTTGTTCTGGTTTTGCTTGTTGACTATCCACGCCTCGCATCCGTACAACAGTATCGGTTTTATATAACATTCAAGAACTCTCTTCCTGGTGTTAATTGATAGGCATTTGTTGGTAAGAATGCTTGTCATCTTCTTGAATGCTGTTTTGGCTTGGCCGATTCTGCCGGCTATTTCTGATTTGCATCTGCCGTCTGATGAAATGAACGTTCCCAGGTAAGTGAGTAAGTAAGTAAATAAGCAAGCGAATAAGAAGTAAGCAAGTAGGAAAATGAACAAATACAAAATAAAGGAGTATGTCGATAAATAAACAGGTAAGAGATGAAAATAACAATTAACAGTAAATACACCGAAAGACTAGCACTCCGACCACTATTGAACGTCCAGTGGTGGAGGAGGAAAGAAAAAATCAATTACAGATCGAGATTTACATGTACACTCATGAAGCTTCGAACCCTAAGACCTCCTAGTCTTTGGTGCCACTATGCTATTTACACCGCTTCGTCAGTTTGAGTCTTTTAATCACTTTTTTTTTCTGAAAAACAAACAAACAAAAGAAAGGATTTTTTTTTTCAAAATAAAAAGTGGAT
>JAPXFY010000171.1:0-2500 GCA_030674185.1 Monoplex corrugatus | reverse complement strand
GATGATGATGATAGATGATATAATACTTATGATAATGATAATAATAATATTCATAATGATAATGCTATCACTAACAAAAATAATAATAATGATGATGATGGTGATGATGGTGATTATGATATAAAGTTAATAATATTGTAATGATAACGATGATAATGATGCTTATACTACTACTAAACGCAGTCTTGGGGTATATTACAAGATACGCGCTTACATTGGTTTTCTTGTTCTTCTGGTTCATGTTTGCTTGGGCGCGGGCAGTCAATCTTGTTTTGGATCTTGTAATATACCCCAAGACTGCGTTTTATCTGTATAAGTGTCTTGTACTACGTCTTGTTTTTATTTACTGCATTTTAAAATTGTTTTAGGTTTGGTGTCTGTGATCTGTTTGTGACCATGCGTTCGCGCTTGACAAAGGCTAGTTGGCCGAAAATTTGCGCTTGTTTTGTTTTGTCTCGTTGGTTTTCTTGTTCTTCTGGTTAATGTTAGAATAGAGGGGATGAATTCCCTTGATACGGTAAGTGGAGAAGCGTAGCAGAATGGTTCAGACGTTCGTCTGCCAATAACTAAACTCAAGGTTCCAGGGTTCGCTTCCCGTACAGGTCTCAACTTTTCTCCTCAGTCTGAACGGAAAATCGAACTGAACGTTTAGTCTTTCGGAAAGGGACGAAAAACGAGTCGGACCCGTGTGCCTTCTGGCCCTCGCACGCTAAAGATCCCAAGGCAGTTGAAAATCGTGAAGAGCAGAGCATTCGCTCGGCTGCCCTGGAATAAAGCATTGAAGTGATAGGTTGATTTCCCAGGTCCCTCCCCTTGAAAGCCAAGTAGTCTTATTGCCTTTCTAAAGCCTTGGTTAAATAAAAATCTGAGTGGCGCTGCGCTACGGCGACGTGCTCTCAAAGGGGAATGCAGCCTGGTTTTTACATTGTTATTGTTTATTTATTTGGTTGTTGTTGTTGTTGTTGTTGTTGTTTTGTTGTTTTTTGGGGGGGGTGTCTGTTTGTTTAAAGCCCAGCCGACTGCGTAGAGCCATATCAGGGCTACAGCCGTTTCAAAACACACAATACTTCAACAGGAAAAAAAGAAAAGAAAGAAAAAGAGAAAATTAAGTACACATATCAATGCATTTGCACACATAATCCAAGGATACGCCTCTGGTGTTGACCACTCCATCCAATTTATCGCATAGGGGATTGGAAAACAAACCTGAATACAATATTTAAACATGAATAAGGACATCACAACACATATGTGACCTGCCAGCACGAAATCAGTCTTAACTAGCATTTTGGACATTTGGAGATATATACATATCACTGTATATAACGTGTACATTCTGATGATTATTTTGGTACTTGAATAAAGCTTGTACTCAAAAAAATGTAGAAGTTATGTATGTTTTTTTTTAAAGTCATTAAGTTGTATGACGGCCTTTTTGAGAAAATGGCCTCTGAAGTTTTTGTGTGCTCTCCTACACATTTTCCTTAAATTTCTTCATTTGGTGGCTTTGACCCAGTTTGTTTCTAATTTTCGCTGTCATTATCTGAAAAGTGCACCAAAGAGCTTTCCATCAGTATATTACATGTGCGGGTACTGTACAGGTTACGGTTCATAATAAGAGATAAAAATAGGTACATTTGGTAGGAAATTGCGTTCTTTCTGCTGCGATCAGTGCATTGAAATACCGGTTTAAATTGATATATAATAATTTTTTCAAGAAAAAAATGTCTGTGGGGGATAGATTATAGTCTACAGAAATCAATTTTGAGAAAAAGTCAAAACACCCCAGATAGACCCTCAGTCACCTTTTCAGCTCCTGGTGCTGTTCGACTGACTGCGAGTTAAGCCTTATTTCGTGGTGGGAGGTCACAAATAAGGACATCACAACACATATAAAAAAACAGGCCTAAACCACCCAAAAATTGCCTCCGCACCTCTCACTTTCCTCTGAGCCAAAAATGCACTTGATACACGTACCCAATTATCAGTCCTAAGAGAAAGAATGTAAGACTTTATCGAACACACTCAGGTGAGTGGACCAGAGAGGCAGAAAATGGTAGGAAAGAAATGATAGAAATCAACGGAGGAAGAAAGAAAGAAACAAACAGACTGACAGAAAACAGGACATTTCTAGCACAACATTTCCAGAAAGGTAGTGGCACTATTTATACTGAAAGAGTCCCCAGCATTCTCACGAGGATACGAGTTTTACACCATAAATCCGCACTGACAAAAAGAAAATGAAATGAATACAAATAAAACACTCACAGAAAAAAAAATGGAAGAGGAGAACAATAGGAACACGAGAAAAGACGGATTCACAAATTACTTGGGTTTTACGGAAAGAACAACAACAAAATCGAGCCACAACTACTGAAATACACACAACCCTACCTTGATGTGGAAAAAATCCCCCAACAGCAGAGAAAATCCCATTTGAAAATGATGGTGGATACGACTGACAGAGACACCGTTCCAGAAATGTAAAAAGAAGAAGAAG